>JAOXJP010238523.1:0-23527 GCA_025762735.1 Platanus orientalis | reverse complement strand
TCGGCGCTGATGTGTCCATACCCTGATGCCGTTTTCACAGTTCTCACAAGATTCGTTCTCACCTAATTTTTAGTGCCTACTTTTATTGGAGGTTTTTGTTCTTTCTCTCTTCAGGTTTTTCTCCTTATTCAAATCCCTACTTGATTCTAAGGAATCCTTTAAGAATTCTATGCTAAAATTTTGTTCTTTGATAGCTATTCTTGATCTCCTTTCTTTCTTCTCTAACAGATTTTCTGGGTTACCACTCTAGTGAAATCGCCCCCTTCTAAAACCCTGAAGTTTATTCTCTCTTTCTACAGTTTTCCCCCTACTTATTCCCCTTATAACCCCTCAAACTCTTTTTTATTCCTCCTTTACTTCTCCTAAGTTTCTGATCTATAAACCTGCCCTGATTTAGGTTATGTTGTGACAAGTAACACTGTAGACTGTTATCAGAATTATATGAAATTTTGCATGGCATCCATTATAGACCCATTTAACAACTTGTGAATTTACAGTCTTTTGAAGCGTCTGCACGGTGGTCATTTCACCAATCTGCGCAGATTTTCCAGAAACCCTAAAACAACAATTCTCTTCTTAATTGTTCCCTTCTTTTCTATTCTATTCTATCTTAATTCTTCTAATTTGATTCCCTCTTCTTTCCCCTCATCCTCTTCTCAAGTTAAGATTATTTGGGTGTTATTATAGTCAGATCTTAGTTACTTTAAATTCTGTCCTAGCTTCTGCAACTTCTATTTGGGCCCATATCGGCAGGATTCTTGAACCCCAAGCTGCCCTACATCAATTTGTATCTGAGCTTGTACTATCCTGCACCAACCTAGTATTCCTATGGTGTCATCTCATGCTATTCCTCTTTTCTTTTCTTTTTTATGAATAATGATCTTTATTAAAAAAAAAGAGAGCAAAAAGGGGGGGGGGAGAATATACGAGGATAAGATCATGCTCTTCTTCCTCATGAAGGTCTTCAGAGTCATGAGTGGTGTTATAGCCTTTTATAACTTTCATTTGCCAATACCTGAACCTTGAACCGTTAAACTGAATGTTAGGGTTTTAGCATGATATTTGTACAACCATTTGCAAATTTTATCATGTAATCCTCCTCTCCTTTTCTCCTGTCACTGATCTAGCCATGTTATCTAAGGTAGGTATAACCACGCATAAGCACATTATCATTTTTAAGTATGTGTCTGAAACTTATCCACGGTCAAACACTGTATGTAGAATCTATCTTGTTATTTGTTGATATCAATGCAATTGAATGGAAATCTTGACTTGGTTATCGTTTTGATGAATAACTGACTTGGTTTTTAAATAGCTTGCCTGCTTCTGGGTATTTGGTATCATCAATTAAGAGAATCAATCTTCTTCTAATACAAGGTTGTTGAATTTGGATACATTGGTGATGTTGATATTTTCTATATGGGTGCTGGGTGAACCATGTGTTTTGAAGCTCACATTTTTTTTTTTTTTATAATTTGGAATACCTATACGTTTTACATTTAATCATGCAGGATCATTTTCTCCCCACTTTGGCTATTTCATGCAGTTGTCGCACGAGGAAGATTCTCTTTACCTGCTCCATCAATGCCCCATGATCGTCATGTATGATATTGTGCCCCTTAGTATTTTGGAGAGTCTTTCTATTTTGATTTTTTTAATTATATTTGTACAAGAAAGAATTCTTTTTCGTTCCATGGTCAAGTGTGATGATGGTTGATTATATACACTTCTCTTTGTTGAACAGTGGGCGCCCTGTCATGCCATTGTTGCCACGCCATTGCTTGTTGCATTTGAGCTACTCCTTTGTATATATCTTGAGAGCATTTATGGTACTCTCATAATCAATGGTTAAACATTTGTGTTTTACCTAAAACTATCATTATGTGTTTGTTATTTTGTTTATAAACTTCATTCATGCATGGAAAGACCCTTGACAACATAAAAGATTATTGGATTACACTGGATCTAGATCCATGATTAATATAATAATTTATTTAATCCTATTCTTTTTTTTTTTTTTTCCATTTGTAAACTTTATACCATGATGGTATATGCATTACCAAAGGCATTAACTTTTCTTGTGAAGGCTGGCACTTCGTTCTTGGTTATGGCTTAATTCTTCTGTCTTTACTATATTCACTTTTTTTTAGGTACAGTTCATGGTTTTGTGGCTGTTAACTTGAAGATTGTCTTTCTTCCCCTTTTGGCATTTGAAATAATCATTCTCATTGACAATTTCAGGTATTTTCACCTATTGCACTAATTTATTGGTCATCTCTTACATTTGTCCTGTAAGTCCTGTAATATTATAATAGTGATATGTATATACATTGTACTGCTGAATATCAGAAAGATCTGAGACTCCTGTAATTGTATTCTCCCTCTTGCTTTGCTCCTGTCTTCTAGTAAATGAATATTGTATTCAACCATTATTATTTTGTTAAGGTTAATTCTCATGAACTTGTGTTCCCTTAGCAGTTGTTTGAAAAAAAGATTCTACCCGCTGGTTGGTAGATTGAACAACCTTTTTATAATCATATCACTGATTGATTTCATAACCATATGTAATATCTTTAATCAAGGGTTCATAAGTTTGCCGTTTACTTTTCCTGTTTGTTGCTTTCCACCAGAAATATTTTGATGAGTTGATACACGTTGTGGCCTGAATGTGTGTTGCAAGTGTCAAGTCTTGGGTTTGAACTTCATTGAACCCTAAGCTTCCTCATCTGCACCTTCAATGATGTTATTTTCAATATTGCGTCATTTTTTGACATCAGTGACTAGTTATAACCATCCTCATCTCATAATAGAGAGAGAGAGAGAGAGAGAGAGAGAGAGAGAGAGAGAGAGAGAGAGTCTAGTTTAATCTAGAAATAAATTAAAGATGAAAACATTCCTAGCTGAAGCTAGTCTTACACCATCCGAGCCCTTCTCTGATCCACCAATGTACCGTTGAAGTGCATCTTGATCAGCCTTGGGGCCTTGTTCTCTCCTCTGTATACCATTGAAGGCCCAACATGCCTACAACACATGTCTTGGGCTGCCACCTAAGCCATTATGCCCCTTCTCGTGTTTAGCACTTGTTGCATTCATTACAACTTCTCACATGCAAGACATTGCCCCAAGCCTTGCCAACCACCTAAGCGAACCTCTTGGAGTAGGTTAAGCTCATATCAAGCTCCTAGGAGAGGTACATCGAGGCAAAAGGGTCCTAGGATAGCCTAATCGATCTATGCCTTGCCGCCATTATCGCATATCATATGTTAATGGTTGGCTACAACATTAACCTTTGGCCTAAGCTAGATGTGCAGTGCCACCTCATTCTGAGGCCCCAAGCACCATCCTTGGAGGCAACCAATTCTCCAAAAAGACCATAGACTCCCCCTTAGGGTGGCCTAAACACATGTTAAGTAATGCCTTGTGACAAAGTCACATTATCTTTCTCATGGCCATGCATCCCCTTGCATGGCTCATGCAACCTCTCTTAGAAGGCCTTGTAGGATCCTACCAAGGTTAAGGGGGTTGAAGGCTTCAAGCACACACCTTACCTTATGGTGGATGTTAAGGTTTAAAGTATCAGTATCACCCGCCATATCGCAAACTTGGGATATAGATACGTATTGACGTATGGCAAGTATTGTATGGAAACACTAAAAAAAAAAGAGAAATGGTGGAAACACTACCTAAACATTGGATTTTTTTTAATAAAACTTCAGGATTTGATAGAATAAACACTAGTACACACTTAGGAATCATTACATATAGAAAACAACCATTTATGATGGTTGGGAGAACCGTCACCCACATAACATATGTTGTCACCTATGAAAACTATGGAATCTATGTAAACCTTAGAATTTTTATGAAATGTTATAGTAATCATCATTAAACACTTAGAAACCATTACACTTCATGACAATCTTGGGTATCAATAGTTGGAAACGGGTTCTCTCATGACACGTTGTCACACGTGTTTGGAATTTTAAGTGTTATTTGTTGATAAATAACACTATACATTGCACAATAAATCTACAAATCCACATAATCAATGACACAAATCTATAACCCAAACAATAATGTCATTCATTGATAATATCATCTGGCCAATGGCCATGTAAAATATAAACAAAAGTATAACGACAAAAGTGAAACTGGAGAGATACAATACAATAAGATATAATAATAGTAGCATTCCTAAGACTCCTAACCTACTCTTAAGCCCTAACTCCTAAGCCTCAAGCCCAATTGGCAACCACTCAATCTTTATTAAAACCACAGAGTTTTGAGGTGGTTGGAAATCATCATGGTTATGTTGTTTCTGCAACATATAGAATTGATCATCTAGGTAATAACACTATTGCTTCCATGTCATAGTGCGACTATGTAATGCCTGATAGTCATGAATGTATCTCTCATGTGCACGATCTCTTACACTCATTAGTATCTCATATCGTGGAAAGCTTGGTACTACATAATTTGAATGTTAAGAAGCTTGACGGCCTTGACCCCCTTGATCATATGACGATGACGACGATGCGGCATGGCTGAGTCATAGTACTGTTGCTATTGGCTAAATCCAAAGATATAATTACTCCATGAGCCTGCTTATCTCTATTTATTCGTACTACTACTTCCGTGAGGCTGAGGGAACTCAGGGAAGAACCCATGCTGCTGCCAAAAGAATCTCCACTGATGCTCATGCCATCGAATGACTATTAAAGTGTCAATAGTTTGCTGGGAACTAGTCTCATCCTCCTGATGGCTCCTTTCTTTGGTTCATCCCCGACTCCCACTACCCTTTAGCCGATAAGTCTGAGACATTGGAGGACGTGTACCATGGCCTGAATCCCGAGTGGTGTGGTCGTATCTCTCCTCTGCTGTGAATTGGCTAAGGGGTCCCTTGTCTCCCAGCCACTATATGGTTTATAGGTCATGCTAGCCCCACCACTGTCACCTCCATCTTCCTCATCATCATCACCCTCGTCGTCATCTTTCCCTCCCCCACCACCTCCTATATCATCCCGATCATCCGAGCTAGAAATCGACCACTTATCATCATCTACTAATTTACGAATCTGGGATTGATGTTGTGTCTCCATAAAGGCATCCACATCCATGAGAGCTTGGTCGTCTACCTAGCTCGTCCAATACTGGCTCCCCCACCTCCTTAAGCCACTCGTATAATGGGTCTTCCTCTCCCTCATTGTAGAATTTATCTATAAGGTCGATGGGGTCGGTGTACTTTTCAAAATTCTGTTTCTTTTCTGTATTCTTCAATTTCAAGCGCATGTTGTAATGAACAGATACAAGTTTTTGAAGATTTTCATGCCCAAGTCTATTTCTTCTTTTGAAGTGAATGAGGTTAAAAGTGTTCCAATTCCTCTTGCAGCCAAAGGACGATATGATATAATATAACATACAAATAGCAATCTTCCTCAAGTTGGGTGCACTTGTCCCATGCAACATGCACCACTCAACTGTAAAATAAAAAATGAACGTGCATTAGTAATTGTTGGTTGGAACCCTTATTAAATTTATATAAAATGACATAAAGCACTTGGAGCTATCCTATCTTGTGCTGCCGTTGCAATTGGCCGCTTAAAGGACCCCACTACATCCTTAAAGTACTTTGACTGAAATTAGAAGGCTAAAAAATCAGTTAACTATATTGTACTATGATGTAGGATACAAGCTTTGATACCATAATAATAAGTGGTTTGCGTATTGATTTATATGTCATGATTCTTTGCTACTTACAAAGTATAGCTTATAGGTTTTTTAGTATTTTATTAACTTTATTTACTTTATTGTATTGTAGTTGAAATTATTGATTGTAACTTATTGTTATTTACTTTATTATTGTTTTTCACTTCTCGCATCTCAAGGATTTACTGGGCCTTGATTCCTATTTCTTGCTTTTGCATTACTTCTTGCTTTTTCTTCTCACTCTAATAACTATGGTTTGAACTTTCATTCTTGTTTTGATGTCTACTTTCCACAAATGTGCTGCCTTGTTGAACGAACCTCGCTTCCATGTTAGCCCCACATCCTGCTCGGCCCCAATTGGAAACTAAATAGTGCTATAAACACTTCTTACATGTTCTAGGATAAGCCACTATACGTTGCAATTCCCCACATCATGGGACAATCCATTTTGTCTATGACAATATGGCCAATAATTCTTAGACAATTTTCCAAATACAGCTTGACTTTATCGTTGGTCTTGTCAATTTGGAGCTCATGAAGTTCTCTTTTTTTGATCGGCTGGTGAAGTATTCCTTTGCGCTATCTTGATGTCATATTTAAAAGAAGGGGGCAAGATTTTCTTGTAGTCTCTATGCCATTCATCAGCTGGCAATTACATGAATGAAAGTTTAACCTTTCTTAAAAGACTAAGTAGGGGGATACTACGAGTGAAGTAACAATTAGATGAATGGGAAAAGCCTACCACCTATTGATTATTAAGTATGACTGTGGTCCTAGCAATGCAAAACTTCTATTGATCCATTGGATATTTTGTTTCCCTCCCAAGCTTTATGATCCAAAATATTTGTGGGAGCTGAGAGTTCAGTCAAGTTAATGGAATCTAAACATATTGGTGGAAGCTTTGGCTAGGATGTTGATGGATAGATGGTGGTGCTTGCCTTTTCTCATTTTGCATGGAATCAACTGACGAACCATGTTTACCATATTTTGTTCTTAAAGAATTTAAATGTGAAAGATCAAGCATGGGTGTTGGTTATACATTATTTGGAAGAGTAACCATAGGCATGGTTTCAAAACTCGTTCGGGTCCGAGCCGAGTCTGAGGGGTGAATTGCGATCCAAAGGGGATCACAGTCCCTTATAAGGATTGGCTGATCCACGTCCGGATTATTTTGGATCGTCCGATCCTTATAATCAATTGGCTGATCCACATGTGAATAGTGCAGATTGGACGTGGATCATCAGATCCAACTCAAGATCGAATGATTTGTTAGTGTATAAGGGTCTTTATGTATGTACAAGGAATAAGTGTATTTACGTCTATGGTGGTGTATACATTATATTAGACCATAACTACCATCATTACCAAACCATTCTTTGCTGTCCAGATTTTCATGCAACCCTTCTATCTGATATTTCTTCTATTCCCCAACTTAAACCCCATCCTATACCATACGGTGGACATAAAATCATCTTCCCTGTTGTTCTTACATTCAAATCCCCTAAAATCCATCCTATATAAACCTATGGCCAGAACTCTTGATAGATTTTCTTTATGTTTTCATAAAGAATTCCTAACCATACATTCGGCTGAACTTAAACCATTCTCTAGGATGTTTCTTAATATTCAAACCAAGTAACCAACACACATTCTTTGTTATAATCTTAAACCCACATTGGAGGTCACTTTTTTCTTGAAGATTGAAGGAATCAGCAATCCCCACTTGAATGTATGCTGTTGTGTGAGTTTTCTTGCATTCTAAGTGTTTGAAGTAATGCTTTTTTTTTTTTAATGGAACGACAATGTTAGTGTGCTGCCTCAAGTTTTAGGTATCGTTTGGGTTTGTACTACATCACCACCGCATCAAATCCCCCCTCTTGGAAAAATCAACCTTGTTGAGTTGGGGTGGAGGTCTAAGGATTCCCGGTCATCATGTAGGGCAAGTTGCCATGGAAAAATAGACCGCTTCTGCTTCGGCTTTGGTTGCACTTAGACTCATCCTTTGTGTAGTGAACATGGGGTGTATCAATCCCGTGAATCCCTTGACTGCCCTTTCTCTAGCTTCCTCTGCTTCAATCGCTTTGACCTTTTGGGCCATCTCTTCAGTTGACTTATAAATTTCTTCTTCTAAGTCATCCTCCTCTAATGGCCTTTTCTCTGCAATCCCTAGAATCTCTATGAATTTGCTAGGACATTGTGATTTATGATGTACATAACCCTTGCAGTTGTAACACTAGGCTCCTTTTGGCTTCGATATAGACCTCTTTGAACCACTAGATTGAGATCGGGAGAACTGACGTGATTGTCCTGGGTGGAGAAAATATCCTAGTCTGCTGAAGCCTGCTGGTTTATCTACTCAAAGAGGCATTGGCATCCGCATAGGTCTTCTTATGGATCTAGAGATTATCCTCAATATAATGGGCTACCTGAATAACCTCATCAATTGAGGAATAATACTAGTAGCAAAGACCCTACGAAATTTGTGGGTGAAGACTTTGTCTTCACATGGATATGAGGATCTCATCAATCCATTTGAAGCCTGATCTGGCGGCGAAGAGCTGGAACTGCCTGGTGCACTCGTCAACGCTTGAACTACCCTGCCTGAACTGTGATAGCTGAATATGGGCTCTTTGCTTATAATTTTTGGGAGCAAATTGCTTCTTCATGGCTACTTTCATCTCACCCCAAGTTGTAACGTTACACCAGACTTGGAATGACTCTTCTTGTATGTATTCCACCAAATCCTAACCGTTGCAGTCAACTTAGACTCTGTAAATTGCAATTTACGCACTTCAGAAACCTCATACATCCTAAAGAAAGACTCCACTTTATGCTTTCATTCAAGAAAGCATTCATACCCTTCTCACCATTGAATTCAGGCACATGCACTCTGATATGTCTATCAACCTTAGGCTATGTGGGGGTATGTGAAGTCATCACTCTGTGTCTTTGCTCCTGTTTGGGGGACATTGTCTCATGCTTCACAGTAAATGAAACATTCTGAAGGGGAATTTCAACTTGTTGACTTGAACTTGGTGTAGAGTTAGATGAACGTTGCATGAGCTCTTTTCCCATTGATTTGATAGCCGCCATGAGTTGCTCAAATTTGGCCTCAAGACTTGCCACTCTAGCAAGCAACTGTGCCACTTCCTGCTTGGTAGCTTGAATCTCGTTTTCATGTCCTTCCACAATGACAAATAGTGTAGCCACAGTGTGGACCAAGATGACTTTGGGGACTTCAACTAAAATTTAGAACTTGTTCAAAGAGTTTAGGGCTCTAGAAAACCTTTTCAAAAGACCCCAAGGATTTTTAGGGTTAGCCTAAATTATTGGAAAGGACCCCAAAAGGAATGAGAGTTTTAAGAAAAGAGTTGAATGACATCCTTACTCACATTAAAGCCCTTTGGAGAAAACCCCAAATTTTAGGGTTTTGGGAAAACCCCCAAAAGAATTTAGGGTAGCCCTAAAATTGACAAATGACATTTTGAGGACCAATCAAGAGCTTTAGGGTATTCTCTAAATTAATTTGAAGCCCCTTTTAAAGGCCCTAAATTAATTTTAGGTACTTTAAAAAAACCTTATAATTTAAGAGATAGGAATGGTCAACAATTGTTAATAAGGGAAGAGATAACCAATTTAGGTTTTAATCAAAGGATTCCAACTAAAAGAAATTAATTGGAAAACCTGGCTTCTGATATCAAATTTGATGTAGGATTAAATCTGGTAGAGGGTGTTATGGTGAAGTTGGATCTTGAAAAGACATATGATCATGTGGACTGGATGTTTCTTGATTATATGTTGGGGAGATTGGGATTTGGGGAGAAATTGAGGAATTGGATGTATGCTTATGTCAGTTCGGCTTCGTTCTCTGTTCTCATTAATGGGGTTTCGGAAGGCTTTTTTAAAGGTTCCAGAGGGTTGACACAAGGTGACCTGCTTTCACCATATCTTTTTATTATGATTACGGAGGGCCGTAGTAGAATGATTAGAAAAGCGGAAAGTGGTAGGTGATGGTTCTATTTCTATTTCTCATTTGCAATATGCTGATGATTATGATTTTATGCGATGCAGATTTTAGGCAAGTGAGTTATTTGAGATGTATTTTGAGGTGCTTTGAGGCAGTGTCGGGGCTCAATATCAATTTGGCTAAAAGTGAAATCTTTTAAGTTGGGGAGGTGGAGGAGATTAACTCGTTGGCCGCTATTTTGGGTTGCAAAGTGGGTTCGTGGCCTACGTCTTATCTGGGTCTTCCTTTGGGAGCTCGGTTTAAATCTAAGGCGGTTTGGAATCCTGTCCTTGACCGGATTTCCAAAAGGGTAGATTCTTGGAAAGCCCTTGTCCTTTCAAAAGGGGTTATGCTCACTTTAATCAAGAGTACCCTTGCAAGTATCCCCAACTATTACCATTCAATTCTTAAGATCCTATGTCGGCGGCCAATAAGATTGAGGCTCGTTTTAGGAATTTCCTTTGGAATAATTTAGTCGATAATTAAAAGTTCTATTTGGTTGAGTGGAAGGAGGTTTGCCTTCCCTTGTTCAAAGGGGGTTTGGGGATTAGAATGATTAAGTTTCATAATTTGACGTTGTTGATGAAGTGGATTTGGAGATTTGGGGAGGAGTGGGAAAGCTTATGGAGGAGAATGATTGTGGTGAAATATGAGAAAGATTCGGTCTGGGTTCCCAAGGAGGTTAAAGGCTCGCACGGGGTTGGTCTGTGGAAGTTCATTACCCAGCTTAAGGACTAGTTTACACAATTTACGGCTTTTGTGGTGGGGTCGGGGGAGTTTATTCATTTATAGGAGGACACTTGGTGTGGCTCGTCCACTCTCAAGTGGGACTTTCCTAACATCTTCGATATTGCCTCTAATCCTAGGAGTGGTTAATTTCTTTGTTTGGGCTATGGTTTGGGACAAAATTCTTACTCTCAATCATTTAAAAAGTAGAGGTTGAAATCTGGCATGCAGTCTTTGCTTGCAGGACGAGGAGTCAGTGTATCACCTCTTCCTCCATTGTCAGTGGGTTAGGTCTATTTGGATTTTTTCTCCCTCTCATTGGAATGTTACTTGGGTCTTCCCTAGGTTGGTTAATGAGCTCTTATCGTTCTGGGGAAACTCTTCTATAGGGGGCATTGCTGATGTCATCTGATGTTTCCTTCCGAGGGCTATCTATTGGACTGTGTGAAAGGAGAGGAATCGTTGCATTTTCGCTGGTGTTGAGGAGTCGTGTGATCGTTCTGGCCTTATGGTTCACGAGCTTTTGGGGGAGTGGATCTCTATTTACCCGAAGTTCATCGAGGATGAGTGTGTTGATTTTTGGTGTGGGAGATTTTAACCTTCTAGTGGCTTTGGCAGTGTAGTTGGTCTTAGTTTTTCTCTTTTTTGTTTTTTTGTTTTTCTTGTCTTTCGTTTTGCCAGCTTGGTGATTCCTTGCTTCTTGAAATGCAAGAACACAATCTTTTAATTCCATAAAGATTAGATTAGGAACTAGAAACAAGAAATTGAAGAGAACTTAAAGAAAGAAAGAAGGAAATTGGAAAAGGCCCGAAAATCCCCAAATTAGGAGATTTTAATTTCGGAATTCTAAAATCAAGGGGACACCATGGGACATGCAGCTGCCCCCTTGTTTTATGATGTATTTTGTCTTTTTAAAAGAAAATTAAAAGAAAATGGTAGGTATGGGTGTACAGCTGAATAGAATGGGTTTAGGGTTCAAGAATTTAGGGAAAATTCAAGAAAGCTAGAATCTAGAGTTGGAATATGGGGAAAATTATATAGCTGTGCTTGTTGGGTTGTAGGAAGATTAAATTTAACAGGAATTAAATTTTTATGTACTAACTAGACAATAATTAGAAAAACACTTGTTGCTGGAAAATTTTCAGATTCAAGAATTTAATAAAAAAAGAGGGAAAACAAAGAAATAAAAATGAGAAAATAGATGGGAATGTGAAATAGCAAAGGAGGTAAAGAGGGATGAATATGGAGATTAAAAGAAAGAAAATAATTTTTCTACAGGAAACTTAAAAAAAAAAAGAGAAGAAGAAGATGGGAAGATGTGGGAGAACATAGAAGAAGAGAGAGAAAGAAAGAATAAGAGAGGTATGTGTTGGAGAGTGACATTATGTATCTAGAGGGTATTTATGTAATAAAGGTGTGGTATACTGCACCATACAGTTAATATACCATGTACACCGTACGATGGATTTATCTCTAATATAAATACCCACTGTATGGAGTCTAGTACTTGTACAATTTACTTTTCAATCTCTCTTCTTCTTTTACTTCTCTTTCTTTCTTTCTTCATCAGTTGCAGGAACAATCACAAGCCAACCAAGTTGGTATCAGAGCAAATAAAGATCCGGGGATACAGACGAGAAAAAAAGAAGCAAAAAATCCCTGCTGATGTTAGTGTCCATACGGCTGACATCAGCATGTCGTATGGGTTGTTGGAGGAGGCCGGAGTGGGAATCTTGGTTGGAATGATTTGAGGAGTCTCATGGTGATTTTGTGAAATTTTTTTGAAGCCTGCAAGTAATTTTTTCGAAAGGTTTTTTGCAGACCTAAAAAAAACCCCAAATTGTTAGATCTGTTTAATCTGATCAAACTTAAGAGTTTTTGTTTCGACTAATCACAAGTATCTGGGTCATTTTTGAAGGGAAAATATTTGGGAATGGTCCCATGGCTTTTTGTTGAGATTTGAGCAAGTTACAGTCTGAAAGCATCAAATCCCATGTTTTTGAAGAAGTGACGATTTTACTCACATGGACTTCTCCTTGATTGTTTGAAAATGAGTATAGTCATTTTGACATAGGAATCATTCCATACCAGTTTTGCGAAGTTCGGATGAGAATCAAAGGAGATCTCTTCTTTCCCTCTTTAGCCAGTCATGCCTTCACGCCTGGGTCACCAACAGTGTTGATGTTTGTGACTGTTACCGCTTGAAAATCAAGGTTTTTTGTGTGGAGAGGTGATATAGGGTCAGATCATGCTTCTTGTGGATCTTTGGAACCCGTGTACCCTCGTGTCCTCGCGTGTTTTACTACACCAGAAGGCTGGTTCTCTATATTAGAGGGATATTGTTCCCTGTTTGTTCGTAGTTTGTGATTTGTGACCGAGTTTCGTCATGTCTGAAGTGAGCCAGACATTCAACCCGCATGAACGTGAGATGGGTACACCTGAGGGTGTGGTAACTGAATTCCCCAACACACCTATTACTACAGTTAAGTTTGATGGCATGAATTACGTTACATGATCAAAATCTATCCTCATTCATGTCCAGGGCAAAGATAAAGAGGACTACTTGATAGGGGAAGCAAAGAAACCCGCTAAGGATGAACTAATGTGTAGAAAGTGGAAGACAGAAAATGCAGTGGTTTTGGGTTGGTTGCTTGGTTCGATGAGACCCGAAATCAGTGACCGTTATTTGTTCTTGGAAACAACGCACCAAATTTGGGATTCCTTAGCGAAGGCTTATTTTGAAATTGGACACACCACAAAGGTGTTTGACCTTAGGCAATGAATTGCCCAATTTAAACAGGGAGATAATCCACTTGTAATCTACTATTCCGCTCTCAAGAAAATGTGGAGGAACTGGCACACTACACAATTTATCGTCCATCCTGTTCGCAGGATGTAACAACCTACCAGAAGCATGTAAAGAAGATTCAGGCCTTTGAATTTCTGGCAGGAGTGAACCTTGACTATGAGCAGATCAGGGTACAGGTCCTCAATATGGGTCATCCTCTGACTTTGAATGAAGTTTATGTTCACATCCACCGTGAAGAAGGATGTCGCGGCATTATGACTCCAACCCCTTCTATTGAGAAGTTAGCATTAGTTTTGAGCATGTCTAGAGGCGATCGTGGGGGTTGATTTACCTACTCACATGATGATCGAGACCGTCTGAAATGTGAGTATTGTGGTTGCTTTAGATATACCAAAGATTAGTGTTGGGATCTTCATGGACGCCCACTAGACGTGGCTCCCTGGTCTTCTTCTCGTGGTGAGTTTAGTACTGGTAGAGGAGGTGGTTGTCTTGGTGGACATGAACATAGTGCCCACTCAGTTATTTTTCCACTCACAAAGTTATCTATCATGCCTCTTGCTAGTGATGAGATTGGCTCTCTAACTAGTGATGAGATTGCAAAGTTCCGAAATTTCGTTTCTCAACTTGATCATTCTTCCATGGCTCTCATATAATCCTTCGCCCACTAAGGTACATCTACGTCTGCCTTGTCTACCTTAGCTACCACTCCTTAGTGCTCTTGGATCATTGATTCAGGGGTTTCCCATCACATGATTGGTATGTCCTCCTTGTTCACCTCATATCGGGTTTGTTCTAGTAAAGATAAAGTTCTCATAGCTGATGTGTCTTTTTCTTCTGTCGCTAGTCAAGGAGATATCCTTGCCACCTCAGACTTAAATCTAACCTCTGTTCTTCATGTTCCTAACTTTGCTTTGAACTTATTGTCTATTAGCCATATCACTAAGCATCTTAACTGCTTTGTTATCTTTTTTTCCATCCTACTGTGTCTTTCAAGATATAGCGACGAAGAGGATGATTGGTTTAGGGCGTGAGATGGATGGTTTATACATTTTGGACCACAACCCATCAGTAACTACTTCTGCAATAAAGGGGGACGTACTTTCATCCACCTTAGATGAGTTGTTTACGTGGAACTGCCGTCTTGGTCACTTAACCATTTTTGTCCTCAAGAAGACGTGTCCTCATTTTTCCATTCCTAAGTCTATTATTTCTTGTGAACCTTGTCAATTAGCAAAGCATTGTAGGTCTGTTTATCCAGTTAGTAAGAATAATAAAAGTTCCGTTCCATTTTTCAATTGTGCATTCTGATGTGTGGAGCCCTTCTCCTACTACTTCTTTGTCTGGTTTTAAGTATTTTGTGACTTTTGTGGATGATTACTCTAGAGCTATGTGATTTTATTTGTTAAAAAATAAAAGTGATGTGAGTGTTGCATTCAACTCTTTCTATGCTATGGTATACTCAGTTTAATACCAATACTCAGTTTAATACCAAACTTCAAATCCTAAGATCTGATAATGGGGGGGGGGAGTATCTTTCTTGTGACATGTCTTCATTCTGTGATGAGTTTGGTATTGTACACTAGACCACATGCCCAGGTACTCCTGAACAAAATGGGGTGGCCGAGCGAAAAAACAAACACATTCTGGAAATTTCTCGTGCATCATGTTCACCATGAATGTGCCTCGGACTTTTTAGTCTGAGGCCATTCAAATGGTTGTTTACCTCATGAACAGGATGCACTCTCGTATTCTGTCCTTCAAGTAGCCCTTTGAAGTATTATCTCCATAGACCTCATTGTTCCCTATTCCTCTTTAGACATTTAGCTGTCTTTGTTATGTTCATGTCCCTAAATCTGACTGTTCCAAATTAGACCCTAAGAAACTTAAGTGTCTTTCTAGGCTACGGGGTTGATAAAAAAAGGGTACAAGTGTTATCATCCCCTTACTCGCCGCAAGTTTGTGTCACAGGATGTGACCTCCTTTAAATCTGTTCTTTTTTTCTCCTTGGATAAGACATCTCTTCAGGGGGAGCAGTCTGTGAGTGAAGAGTTGTCCCCCTCGGACCTGCAACCAGTTCCAGTTCCTATTTATCATTTTGATGATAGTGGTGATGGGGGAAAGGGGGAGAAAGAACTACAAGTCTATACTTGTAGAAAAAAGCAAGGACAACAAGAAGACTTAAATATAACTTCTAATGAACCACTCAAAGAGTCTGCTTTGGAACCAATTCTTGAATCAGGTAATGATCCCCACACTCCTTTTCCAGTACCTGCTCAAACCCTTGGAAGTGTGGATCTTGATTAGTCCATTGCCTTTAAAAAAGGTGTGAGAGCTTTTACCAAATACCCAATAACTAATTTTGTCTCATACCATGCACTCTCACCATCCTTCCGGAACTTTTCTATTGCCTTATCGTCTATTTCTGTTCCTCGCAGTGTATCTGAGGCTATCCTATAGCCCAAATGTAGGGATGCCATGGAAAAGGAAATGAAAGCGTTAGAAAAGAACAAGACATGGGAGCTGATTGATCTTCTTAAAAGAAAAAAAACTAGTGGGTGTTCACAGTCAAGTATAAGGCTGATGGTACTGTATATAGATATAAGGCAAGATTAGTAGCCAAATGATATACTCAGACCTTTGGTATAGACTACCAAGGGACATCTGCCCTAGTGGCGAAAATGAATTCAGTAAGGGTACTTATGTCACTGGCAGCGAATCAGGAGTGACCCCTTTTGCAATTCAATGTGAAAAATGCCTTTTTACATGGGGACTTGGAGGAAGAAGTATACATGGCTACACCACTTGGACTCTACATGAAAAAAGATAAAGGAAAAGTTTGCAGACTAAGAAGATGTTGTATGGGTTAAAGCAGTCTCCACAAGCTTGGTTTGAAAGATCTAGAGCAGCCATGGTGAAAACAGGATACAAACAAACTCAAGTAGATCATACCTCTTTGTCAAACGTCAATCCCATAAGACTACAACTCTAATAGTCTATGCGGATGATGTAGTGGTTACAGGGAATGATGATGTGGAGATTGCGAGGCTAGAAAACAACTTAGTAAAGGAGTTTGAAATAAAAGATTTGAGAGTGCTAAAATACTTTCTTGAGATAGAAGTTGTCAAGTCCAAGCAAGGTATCATCCTTTCTCAGAGAAAGTATGTAGTGGATTTGTTAAAAGAGGCAGGAATGACAGACTATAAACCTTGTTCTACGCCCATTGAGGCGAATCACTAGCTTAAAGAAAATGACAGTGTATGGTTGATTGATGCTGGGAGATATCAAAGGTTAGTTGGAAGACTTATTTACTTGTCTTTAACTCGTCCAGACATCACTATGCTGTGAGTGTCGTCAACCAGTTTATACATTCTCCCACTAATGATCACTTGGAAGCAACATACAGAGTTCTTAGATACTTGAAGGGGAGTCCAAGGAAAGGTATACTATACAAGCACAGTAGACGTTGCCGAGTAGAGGTGTATGTAGGCGTATAGTTGTATGCTTGTATATAGTAGTGAGAGTATAATGGGAAGTAGGTGGTATACTTGTAAATACCCTTCATTATACATGTATTTGTATACTTGATAAATACTTAATGAATGTGTATGGTAGAGGTATACCCTCTACACAAATTCCCCCAAAATTCTCCTTCTCCTTTTACTTCTTCCTCTTCTCTTTCTCACACAAACCCTAACCTAATACTATACTACAACTAAACCATCCTATGAAAATTATGAAAAATAAAATAAACTTCTCATTTGTTTTCATCAAATATACTCATGTACACCACGAATAATCATTAACAAAATAAACAAAATACCGAAATCCAAAGAAGAGTGGTAGGGGAAGGCCCCCAAACATCAGAGTGCACCAAAGAGAGTGAAACATAACTTTTTTTATTAATACTAAGAAAATAAGTGTTCTGAACATGCTTAAACAATTGACAAACCTCACAATGAAAATCAAACTCAACCCCAGATCCAAATAAACTTGGAAACAAAATACATAAAGAAGTTATTGATAAATGACCCAGCCGATTATGTCATTACATTAACCGGTCTTTATTACTAAAATTACACTCATGACTATGAGAGACACATGTTGCTGACAATCGAGGATCCACACTATCATCAAGGAAGTAGAGTCCATCAGCTACATGACCACTCCTAATCATCTACTTCGAATCCAAGTCCTGAAACACGCAATGAGATGGAAAAAAAGTGACTGAACAATTTAAATCACGAGTAATACAACTAATAGACAACAAGTTAATCCCAAATTTAAGAACATGTAGAACTGAGGATAGGAGCATAATAGGTGAGACAATGACATTTCCTTTCCCAAAAATGGAAGACAATGTCCCATCTACCACTCTGACTTTGTCACACCCAAAGCAAATAGAATAAGGAGACTGATGACAAACCTGTCATATGATCTGATGCCCCAGAATCAATAATTCAAGATGGAGATGTGGATGAAGAGACATGGAAAGTAGTGGCATGGGTACCTGACTCTATAGAGACAAATGAAGGTAAAAGGACAACTTCCTATCATTGACCCATCTAGTTGAGCCATAAATTAGCATATATTTTCAATTTTGGCTTCAAGAACTATGACCATTCGACGAGAATTTTCACTAGAGAATGTCATACCAGTGTCAACTATCTTTGAATGACCAAGGCTAGGACTTATATCCTTGTCTTGAGATGTGACTGAGTTTGCACGCACATTTCCAGGCTTGCTGAATTTTTCAAGTCGGCCAATGAGATCCCAACAATTGTCCTTTGTATATCGCATCTCCCCACAATGACTACAACAAAGCTTATCCTTATCAATGGGTCCTCCTTTCGATGGAGTCTTCTCTTTCTTAAAAACACTTTTACTTCCCTTTTGAAAAACAGGAGCAGAGACTAAGGTCGATCTCTCTAGAGTCCCAGATGAGTACTGATGCATGACATTCTTCCTACTCACTTCACTCTAAGCTAGTGCATATACTCCATTCAAAGATGGAAGGGTGCGTCTACTTCAAATGTTGACAAAGATTCTATCTCTCCATTTTGTCTTTATATGCCTCTGCATCTGCCAAACAAATTGGTTTGTATGTTTCATAGTGATCTAGCTCCTCCCACAGGCTACGCAAGTGGCAAAGTAGTTGCCCAGACATTTTCTCCCTAAAGAATATAAGTTATCTCCAGATTTAATTGTTAAACTCATACAAAGTTCTTCACTTGTAAATAGGTCTGTGCAACAGAACCCCATATCTCCTTGGTTGTTTTAAGGAATAGAAACCCACAACTAATTTAAGGTTGCATTGAGTTAAACAACCAGGACATAACGGTAAGGTTCTCAGACTCCCATCACTCATAAATCTAAGTATCTGACACAAAGGGTTTAGTAACACGGCCATTTATGTATCCAAGTTTTCCTCTTCTAGCATTGTACATCCTTGCTGATTGAGATAATTCCAAGTAGTCTGTTCCATCCAACTTGATGGTGGTGATCTGCACACCGAGATTGTCACTCTGGATACCCATTGGTGACATAACAGTAACAATACTCGGACCACTCCGAGTCTCATCCCCAGTTTCAGGTGTCTTTGAAACTTCCGACACAATGCAAGACCAACGACTACATGCCTTGCAATTTGTACTCAACACGTGACCCGAACACCTATGGCAATCCTCCAATCAACATAAAAAAAAAAATGTATAATCAACCATCCATATCCTCAAACTTCCAGATTTGAGTGCACACAAACCATCGAGTGGAGAGGCCAAAAAAACAGGGTTCAACATTTTGCTCTTCCCTGGTTGAAAGAGCACAAAACTCTTTTAAATCCAACAAAATGCAACAGGACTTGTCCCGATCAATGCTTTACCAAAAAACGACCAGTCCTTTAGGAGGAGTTGGTTTGATGTCTCGAAAATCGAGTCCAAATATGGAAAAAAACATGCATTATAGACCTCCCTGGCCGAAAATGTTCATATCTCTCTTAAATCAAAACCAAACCAAATGGGACTTGTCCCAATGAATTTCTCATCAAAAAACGACCTACCCTATCAGAGGAATCGAATTGAAACACCCCAGATGGTTGTAGATCTACGATTTTCAAAAAACGAAGGATTTCAAGATCTATTCACGAGAACTTTGAAATAAAATCATTTATGCATCAAAAAATTTCACAAAAATCACCACAATTACCAGGAGGCCGAGATCCACCAAAACCCTACACTTCCCATCGAGGATGATGGTACGGCCTGTTGAGGTTAGCATACGAACATGCTGATGTCAGCATCCTCCCCCTATACAGTAGGTTTCGACTATGCCCTGACCACTTTCCTGCTCTGACACCAACTTGTCGATGTGGATTATGAGTCTATGTGCTTAGAAGAGAAGGTAGAAGGAGAACGAGGAAGAAGAAGTGAAATAATAGAGTACGATTGGGTCAACCGTACAAGCCTACTTGCAAACATTGGTATTAATATTAATAATATATTTATACATCATACATATGATATACCAAAGATATGGGTGTATAATACCTTTATTACATAAATACCCATGCATATAATACTTCAACACAACCCCCTAACCCAAGGAATGGGGAGTAGGCTAATTGGGTATGGGTTACATGGATACATGAAATGTACACACCCTAAAATCTAACTTAACGACAAATGTCTTGTTCAATGTGAAAATTCTGACTTGCTCAAGAATTTTGTTTATATATTCTTCATACATTATAACTTTCCAATTATAGAAAATATCAAACAGTGTTTATGAGGAAATCTTGAATTTATATTGGCTAGAATGACAGGTGTATCTTATTATACCATTGTTTATAAGATTTGTACAAATGGACAAGGCAATAAATCTTTGACATGGGAATTGAAAAGCTGTGATTTTTTTATTCTTTGATATACTAGTATATTATGTTTCCATTGATAAGCGCAGGAGTTTCCTTTGATTCGAAGAATGGTAGGGTGGAATCTAACTTAGATCAGTTGGGTGGATATGAGAGGTCACTGCTAAACAATTGAGGAAGAAGAACAAGAGGGCCTGAACAAGGCGACATGGTTGGGAAAGAGGACGTCCCTATATTGTCAACTAAAGGGTCAGTAGAGGGTTGGGGGTTGTGAGGTCAGCAATGGTACTTGAGGGTGGAGATTTGATGTATGTAGGTCATGGAGGGTCTTCTTGCAAGATTGATCAAGGGATGGGGTTGGTCCTGTTTCATTATGTTTAAGTAGGGGTTTGGGGCAGGGTGTCTTAGATTGGTCCTGTTTCGTTATGAAACTTTACAGTTTACACAGGGGAAAGAGAGACTTGTAGAACCAAAAAAGGAAGTTACATATCACCGTCGAGTAACAAAAAAAATCCCCCATTTGAGACTAGACTTGGGGATCTCTCTCTTTGAATTCCTGGAGAATACAAGACCAATCTAAGACAAGACATTTTTTTTCCTTTTCAATAATTCCGTTAATTACCAAAAAATAGTGTAGCTGACATCAGGACACTAAGATGAATGAGTTGCAAGACTAGGAAGAAAATTAGAGATGAATGCATTTATGAAACTTAGGAGGTATGGCCGTATGGGTTACAAGATGACGCAAAGTCAACTGAGATGGTATGGTCATGTAGAGAAAACACCACCAACTTGGTGCAAGTTGAAAACTCCAAGAGGACAATGTGAAGGTCAAAAAGGACATGGGTGGATGTAATGGGAAAAGATATTTTATGAATTAACAAAATATATGGCCAAAGAGAGTGGAACAGAAGAACATGATTCATGTAGCTAACCACAAATAATTGAGATGAATTAAGGATACCATCATGGACAAGGCAATTTGATGCGGACAACATCATGTGACTTATATATGTACCCCCACATAAGAGGGCACGATTTAAATTTACATGTTATGTGGGATCAATTCAAATTTTGTAAGGGATGGGTAATTTTGTAATAAGGTCAATAATGCCATGTTTAGTTAGTTTTTTTTGGATTTTAGTTGTAATTCCGTTTTTCACTTTGGACCTAGTTTTTTTATGGCCAAAACTTGACTTTTTTGCTCGATTTTGGTGTTGTTAGATAGGTTATTCGGTACCTTTCTAATGAGACCAAGATTGCGCAAATCCGAGGTGATTTGGGAAAGTTATGACCAAATTACTAAAGGGTGGTCACTAAAAACGGGAATAGTGTTTTTAAAAGTCTTAAGTTTGAATTTTTAGGAAAATAAGTTTTTAGAAAGTTTTATGTTTTTAGAAAACTTTGCTAACAAGTTTAAGATTTTAGAAAGTTTCTAATTTTGGCAAGTTTCCAATTATTAAGATTGTAAATCTATTTAAAGGCAATCTCTCCCCCATAATTTGGTAGTGAAGAATAAAAAATTGTTTTGAAGATTTTGTTGTTCTCAAAGTGTGGTTGTAACCATGTTTTTCTCCAAGGGTTGATGCCACTCATGGCTCCCCTCTCTCTTCTTCTTCCATAGGTGTAGCCACAAGCCCCCTCTTTCCTTCAAGGTAAATCTCCATTCTTTTTTTTTTATTTTAGTTTCTTCCTAAAATTATCTTTCTTTTTATGCTATTCTATTCTCATTATTTCCATCATATTCTTGAAACCTCCTATCATTACCTAGAGGGAGACCGAGATAGGTAACTAGAAGAGTACTAGTCTTACATCCCAAGTTCGCCACCAACATATCAAGGTTAGGGACGTCACCAACCACAATCAGGACACTCTTACCAAAATTAACCTTTAGGCCAGTGTTAATCATCTGATTAATTAAAGTCCATCCCATCTAGCCTAGGTCTGAACACCCCCGAATCACTACAAAGCTCCTTGAAGAAACCCACCACATGATCCAAAAGCGCAGCCATATCTTCCACCGCTTCCTTGCCTATATAGAGCCGCGAAATATTGTTCACGTTGTTTGTATGCTGCTCCTAGTATGTATGTATGTATGTATATATATATATCAACTCAACAAAGCCGTGTCTTAACTACTTGGGGTCAGCAACACGCATCTTGTTTCACAATTCCCCCCTATCTAAGGCCATTTCTTTTGTTAGATCGTAAGCCCTCAAGTCGTTTAACGCTACATCAGCCCAAGTTTTCAGGCTTGATGGAAGGAAAAGAATAAAAGAATATTTTTAGTATAGAAGTTAATAAACACCCAAACCATGTAATTCCATTTGGAGATAAATGATGGATTTGTCTCTTGTCATAAAGAAAATTTTCATGGTAGGGCAGCCTGGATAGAAGGTCAAACTCTACTTTTAATTTGTTTATCCCTAAAAGGGATGGGTGCAAATGATTTGAAGGATTTTCACCCCATCAGCATGATTGACCAGGCTCTAAAAAATCTTGGCAAAGATTTAGCTCTGAGCCTAAAGAAGGTACTCTCAGCTGATCTCCCCATCACAAAGGGCCTTTGTAATGGGTAGGCAATTACAATCATCATAATTTATCCACAAAAAAATGGGTAGGCAATTCTTTTTTTATTATTATAATTTTGATAAGTGATGGTACTAAAAGGAAAGTGAGAAGACCCTCAAAATTGAAAAAGAAAAATACTAACAAGACACGGAAAGAAGGAGCACAAAAGATAACCCACAATACAGACTAGACTAAAAAGATCTCCTATCATTACCTTTTTGGTTCACTCACTCTCAAAACCTTAACAAATGACACCCAAGATGTTACAATCTCTTGTGCTTTTTCTTATCACTTTGTAAGCCAGCTCAAAGCAGTTTTGATCCTGCCAAATGGTCCAACAAACTACTGTTGGAACTTCCGAGTTCTAAAGGAGTCTCCCTCTATGACTAAAAGCGTGTGCTGAACCTCCAGAAGACACTTCACCATAAAAGATGACTAAACTTCCACCACATAAGGACTAGGGCTGAGCATGGGCATGGGCCGACCCGAGCCTGGCCTGGCTTGGCCCGAAAAAGCCTAACCCAAGCTAGACCCGATAAAGGCCCGGGCCTAAGTTGAAGGCCTGAACCTTTATTAAGGCCAAGCTTGGGCTTACCAAGGCCCAAACTTTATATATATATATATGTGTGTGTGTGTGTGTGAAGAAAATGTTCTAGGATGAAAAAGTGTATGTAGTGTATATGGTGAATTATAAGCTCACATGTGTTGTGTTGAGGTTTAAAAATGTCTAAAAGAGAGTTAGGACGAAAAAGTAAGTGTTGAAAAAGAAACATCAAATTCAAAAACACATCATATATATATATATATATATATATATATATATATATATATATGAAACTAACAA
>JAOXJP010238512.1:0-23527 GCA_025762735.1 Platanus orientalis | reverse complement strand
TAGATCAAGGGACCTGAGGGAGTCTGGTGGGGCCCCTCCCCAGAAAGACAAGAAGAATAGGGGTCTCACCAGACTCATAGTTGATGACAGCCCCTCACTACAGCGCATTCCATTGCAATGGAATGATGCGAGCCAAGTAGTAGGGGAAACTCTGAAAGATTATCCTCCTAGTTAGGGGTCCTCGTACAAGAGAGGATCCCCTTGACTGCAGATACCTG
Organism: Platanus orientalis; assembly: GCA_025762735.1. Classification (NCBI taxonomy): domain Eukaryota; kingdom Viridiplantae; phylum Streptophyta; class Magnoliopsida; order Proteales; family Platanaceae; genus Platanus; species Platanus orientalis. Next base: position 23,309 of record JAOXJP010238512.1, on the reverse strand, counting down.
GTCCCACGTCCCGCGACATCTAAAGGACAACATATGGGACTATGTTCAGGTATAAAATATATATACATGTTTTTTATATCTCATATATCTTTTCTTTTTATTTTTGCTAACATCTGATTTATTCTTAAATATATGTAGCAAAAAATGAGATCTGAATGAGAGCAAGAAAGTTTATTTGATGTCGATGATGGGGAAACAGTATCCGACCCACAAAGCACGAATTTATAAAAAAATCAAAGAGGCCACAATGGCATTGACCCCGGGGAGGTGGTAGCTAGTCTACGGCCGCACTCTGCTACTCCTCAGTAAGAGGAGTTCATCAGATCACGTGGGCTTGACGACTTTCAAGTAAAAATTTACTTAATAATTCTATATTTTTCTTATAAATACAGATGCATTATTTTTAATTAATTTTATTTATTGCTTTTCTTAGGGTATCAGTGGTAGGAATAATGCATTTCATGCATAGCAAACCATGATGCACACGACAAACAGAAAGGAATATGCACGCTTGGGGGTCTGGCTAGTAAATTAATTTACTTACGTCGATATAATAATTTTTTCTTTTTCAATTACTACCATCATATTGTTTAATAATATATTTACTAATTAACTGTTGTCTTTCTCCTTAAAATCCATCTTATAGGTCCGCAAGACTGGCTCCTAGATATCCATGGCCGATGTATGGGTTACAAGCCATATGAGGCAAAATGGGACACCTATTGACGAGGCCACCAAACAGGCCATGGTAATAAATGTTTAAAACCTTATTAATTTATGCATAGATATGTATTTCATTATAAAACATGTTTTTTTTTGTTTTTTTTGTTATCGCAGAAAAGGATGCGGGAAGCATCTGTTTCATTCATTGAGACTTCATCTAGCTTCTTACTAAATGATGCAGTATCATAGGCACTCGATCCTGAGCGACCAGGGAAAGTACGTGGATGTGGGTTGAGGGTTACACCCTCTAGTTTGAAGGTTGTCCACCACAAGAGTCAGAGGGAAATGCATCTAGAGGAACAACTTAAGAACTTGACAAATGTGGTGGAGGCGATGAGAGTTGAGATGGAAAGTAGGTGGTCCCAGAGACTAGGTCCTCACATGGATATGCCTGCGAGTTCTAGTTCAGTTTGTCGTGAGGTAAATTTGAAAAATTTTAAATCTAATTTTTTTTTTAAATATAAACCTAAAGCTAACTAACTCTAACTATTTTTATGATATTTCCAGCCTAACATCGGCATTAATGAGAGGTGCTTATTATTAAATTGAGATAAGAAAGGCCAGGTTGTTGCGAGAGGTGAAGTGGCAGGGAAGGATCCCGATGAAGTGGTGAACGATAAGGTTCTTGGACCCAGGACAAGGAAGGTATGGATCGAGATTGTCATTGTTAATGACGTTCAACTCTTTCAGGATCCTGAGACTCTTAATTTGGCTTTTCTTGATGGACAGCCAGTTGTCTGGCCATATGAATTCATCCAGCCAGACCATCAGTGACTCCTGGTGTAGGTAATCACTTCTTGTTCCTCATTTTCTTTTCATATGTGTTTATCTACCACCTATGATGCAAATTATACGTACTTAGTTGGAAACTATTAGAAGAGCTAACCTTATCGTGTGATATTGTTTGGAAACCTACAAAGTATTTTGATGTTTAGAAACACTATAATGTTGAATGTTGTCATAAACCTGTTATGTTGGAACTTATTTCTTTGTACTTACCAAAGGAAAAAAAAAGAACAATCTAAATGGATTTGCATTCTTGTGTTGTATGTATACAGCTGTGCATTGGGGTCCCTTGCCACATATTCAAGTTTTGAGCGCTCATAGGAATTATGTTTCAAGTAACTTTTTAAACAACATTCTTAGAGAAGAAGGTGGTTTTGAGTATAAGAAGGCAATTGGTGATTCAATTGTTATTCTCATAAGAGATATACCAGATGCTAAAGAAAGTGGATTGTTTCAACTATTTTTATTTAATATTTCTAATGTAGATGGATGCTTTTTTTCTATATATACAACTATTTGTTGAACACTTGTGGTACATGTGTGATGATTAGGCTTGTTTTTTTGTTTTTGTCTAGCTATGTTCACTGGTTTCCCTGCAACGTTATATAAAAGCATTGTCAACCTTTCAAAGAGCTTCACTAGGGGAGAAATCAAGATAAAAACCCCAAGAAAGAATGAGAGTTTTGGCTAATGTAGGTTTCTGCATTCTAGCCAACTGATTTCTATCTAAGTAATCCTCTTTCTCAACACTGATAAAGTTTCAATCATTGAAAGTCTAATTTTTATCTCTGCTTACTCATTCTTAACCGTGAATCTTAAGGGGTTATGATATGGAAGAAAAGGCTGTAAGAGTTTATGATCTTAAGCGATTAGAATTATATAATAATCATAAACATACATTATGGATGTATTTCTCCTAACTCATGTTCCATAGCAACTACAATTTCATATCTAAATGTGCCCATCTCTCGTTGCAGTTGTGATGAAACATTCTCATTTAGATCATCATCATCGCCTACGTCCGTCTGACTAAGTACTACTAAATCATCAATATTATATTGTTAAAATAACCAATCTCTATGGGCTTCTTGTCGTATGAAATTGTGTAAAGTACATGCATCAACTACAATAAGCATTTGTGTGTTGAACTTGTAAGAAGCCATCAGTTTTAGGATTGAGAATGATGCCATTAACACACGAAAACATCTTTTGCTAATATTCCTTAATGAGGAATGAGCATAATTGAATATTTCATTTCCCTAACGTAGTCTTTGACCTCCACAACAAAAATAAGATGATAGCGTACATTACGATACGACGTAAAAAATCTTGACTTATTTGGATACCTTGCATCAACTACGTAATATTTACCTAATACACAATTAAATTCAGCATATAATTAATTGTATTTAAATAAAAAAAAATGAACTTTAAATTTTTTAAAATATAAAAAATACCTAGTGGGAGATGAGGAAAGTGCAAACTTGGGGTGTATATTGCTTCATTGAAAATTTAAGAGTCATGTGCTCTTCTCTCCCATCTAGCCCATATCCAAGTGAATTGTATATAAACGAGCATGCGACCATCACATTTTGTGTTGTATCTCCTTTCCTAACAGATCGGTAAGGAATTTGATCTGAAGCTGGAATTACTACACTGATGTGTGTTCCATCAATTGCACTAATGCAATCTTCAAACCATGATATATATTTTCGATTTATAGAAATCTCCGGAGGCGTTCGATTAAATGAAGGAGGCACAATAATTTCTTTTGCAAACTTGGCTAGAGCATTCAACCCATTGTGAAAATGTCGACTAGTTGTTTCGCTAGAATGTTGAAACTTATATGAAGAAATAAAATTACTCTCATTTTGACCGATGATATATGTAAATATAGCTACTTTTTTTTGACACTAATGTGCCGTGTATCAGACAAAAGGTTTCTCTTCCGTAATGCATATACAAGCCTCAATAACACTTGTTGTTGCATACGAAACAACCTTTGACATCTAATAGGTGGGTTATCATATAGTACTTCATGTAGAAAATCACTCTCTGTTAATATTGAATTGTGTAAAGATTGTCTGGGTATCATCAAATCCGAATATCCTTACAAACATGTTACTAAGACCAATACCATCAAAGATTCTTCCACAACATTATCTCTATCCATTCTATCTGTTCACAAATGCACATTCATATCCATTTAAACAACATTTATATTTAAATCATATCATATAGGAAAAAAAACATTTATATATTAATGGGTGCATTCATTTTAGAATACTACATCATATAAAACACATTCAATATAAATCACCTCCATATAAGGTTGTACTCAAAATACATCCATATAATTGTCCAAAAAATTAATCACTTGGTTTTTAGCCTACCACATAAACCATGTAATATTGTTCTTAAAACACATAAGTATAGTTTTTCAAAAAAAAAAGTCCAAAAACTGTCATTGATGTCATGCCTTCCCCACATACATCTCACTCCCTCTCTCCATCCCATCCATCTCTTCTAAGAGTGATGTAACAACCTTGATTGAATAAGGATGCAATAGTGGGGGTGAAGGTTGTTCTTGTGCTGGTGGAACTGCAAGAGCAGTCATCTTCCCATGTGAAAATTCAATCAAACTTTTGATTGCATCTTGTATATCACTCATAATATTATTTTTCTTAGGAGACATACAATTGGCAGACAATTTAGTTAGATGTTTTTTCTATTAACACTGTTTGTTTCTTCTATAGCAACCTCATTTTCTAAGCCTCTCTCTAGGGTAGAGTCAGTCAAATCATCTCATTCGGCAGCTTGGTCAGGACCAACCCCAAAATCAGGTACATTGTCTTGAATAGGGCACCATTTTCCACGATCAGTAACTATTGTACCTCCAAACAACTTGTTTAGGTCATCTTCAAAATGCAACTCATGTTTTTTTGAACTCCTTTGCCTCTAGGTGTGTCTTCTATAACAAGTTATACAAAGTTATTGGATTAATCTTTATAACAATAAATAATATGAGAATTTAATATAATTTGTATTCTTACCTTCACATACTCATTCCAACGCTCTTCATCACATATATGTACCCAACTGTTCATCCCATCCTAATCCGGTTAGCTTGTCAAGGGCTTACCACTCTCGTCATGAAGTTCGTATGCTTCCATAAAGATTTTTAAATTGTGATTGCTTGAAATTTTCATGGGTCTTCTCATTAAAACTTTTAATGATGTTTTCATAACCAACTTTAAATTAGTTGTTGGCCTATTCCCTTTCTCCACTTCCTCCAATGCTAGTTCTATAAAAAGTTGTTTATATCCATCCTTCTATTAAGCCTTAACCTTATCAACCTTATTTTTTTCTGCTTGAGTCACCGGTTAGGATGTCATCTAAAAGATTAATTTAAAAAGTGTAAAAAAAAAAAAATATAGATTCCAACATGGAGACAACTTATAACATTCAAGAAAAAAAGAAGATAATCCACTTTCTATTCAAGTTACATTTTATATCCACTTTCTATTCGTATTTAAAAAGAGATAAAAAAATGAGAAATTAGATAAAAGATGTAATGAGTATTCACACACACACATAAAAAAAAGAAAGTAAAAGCATAGGCTAGATGAATGAGAAAGCACATGCTTTAAGTCTCCTAGTATCTTCTTGGAAAAGCTAGACCAAATTTCAAGTTAAAACCTAAGTTCCGATGAGGTAAGACATTTAGTCTCCCCATGTGATCACCAACAAGTGATTGCAACTCAAAGCTCCTTAAAAACCCGAGAACACTGTATTTGTTTTTGGGTTCTTTTGGGTCCATACAAAAGCTTTAGTCTATTTGGGTTGTTTTATTGTTTTAACGGCTTCAAGTTCTCTCGAGTTACTAAAGCTACGGTTTTGGCCCTGGTCAAAAAGTTTTTAAGCGAGTTGGATGTTTCTTGAGTTTGTTTTTGAGTACTGAAAGTCCGAGTCAAGTGTTCTTGAGTGTCAAATCCCACAAGAAAGTTAAAAGAGTTTTATCAATTCTTTTGTTTTTGATCTGTTTCAAGTTAGCTTCAGTGAAAATCTAACACCTTAAAGCGCTTTAGAATCAATTGCAAGTTCTTTAGTTGATCCCTCATATTAGAACAAGAATTCAACTACTTACAACCTTAAAACATTGCAAGTTCTCTGAAGGGTCTATTGTAAGTAAAAATAGAGGCCCTTGAGAAAACTACAAGATTAAGCAACCCTACGAGAGCTCAAATGCTCCAAGACCAAGTTCAGTAGGCTCTTCAATCTGAGACTGATATCTAATAGGTGGGTTGGATCGAGAAACTTTCATGGGTGACTGATTACAATAAGAAGCATTGCAGAAGTATTTTTTGGGAAGTGAGATCAACAATGAAGGCCGTCAAGAATGGCGATAGGCAGTGGCTCATGTTCCAGTACGACTCTTTAAGCTATGCACTCAACTTTGATGATGACTACTAGAACCATAAAGAGGAAATCAATGCACTCCAACAAACTAAATCTCATGATTCTCCTACCAGAAACTCTACTTGGGTTTATCTTCTCTGGATGAAATCATACTAGTATTACATATTTACATCAAGGAGGCCCAATTTTACTTTTTCTTTGTATACTGTCCTTTAAAATGTTTTTCCACAGGGTTAAAAACTTTGCTTGGTTGGTTTTCAGTTGGTTACTAATATTTTCTTCGTAGCATTTTCATCTTAGTATTTGTTCTGTGATGTTGAGTAGAAGGGGAGCCGTATAAATTTTTATCTCCCTCTGAGAGTGTGTCAACTAGCCTTCTTCAGTTGTTTTTGTTTCTATCTGTCTTGCAAACATTCAAGTTTTCAGGTTTTTCTTTTGTTTAGAAAAGAGGGTCATATTCTGACGCCTGGAACTTGACATACTTATTGTAGTCATAAGTTGAAAAATTAAAACCCTGCTTCTTTCTTTTCCTCAGATAACAATAGAGCAACTTGAACCAAGTTCACAACTATAATCCCTCAACCCTTTTCCAGTGAGCCCCATCAATTTGAGCTTGCAAACATTAAGCATTCAAATATGTGCTAATAATGGAAAGGTGAATGATAAAAAAATCATAAGTATGTAACTGACCCTTGGTTTTAATGATTGGTAGGACAATCCACCCAATAACACAATTGGGCAGAAAACCTGAAATAATGGTAAACCAATTATTTTGCATGATTCCTATTAGAAAAGTAACTGCTATAGGCTGAAAAGTGCTATAGAAACTACCCATCCACACATAGGCTAGAAAAGTGGAACAGTGATTGTTGTTCACCAAAGAGTTCCACAAACAACCAAAAAAAAAAAAAAACATAAAGCATGAGCTCAACCCAAACACCCACAAACAACCATAGATTGCTAGATTTTCTTAATTTTATTTCTTTCTAGAAACCAGCTTTAAAACATATATAAACTCCTACAATTTGACTTCCTAAGAGCCCAAGGGACTACAATGAATTCCTAATAGCCTTACCTCACCTGAAATCCCAATCACATTTCTCTTGAATGGTTGGGCAAGAAAATCAGAAAACAACAGCTCATATAAGAGCATGAGCTCAACCCAAACACCCATGACATTGTCTGGCCACCACACCCTATGGCATTTCTTTTCTAGTCCTCACTGACCTGACCCATTTCCCAATCATCAGCATGATATGACTTGATGTCTCAAAACTGTGGTTCATTATCCCATACCAAAACAAATCACCTAAATTAGATTTATAAACAACTACTTTATGATTTATGCTACATAAAACAATAGGGTTCCTCTGCTAAAAAAATGTCTCTTAGGTGTTATAAGAAGTGGTTTGGGATGTGGATGGAGCAACACGACATAGAGTTGTGGAAGCCTGGGTTATATAAAAGGGTGGAAGGGGTTATGGTTTGTTGTCCAAGACCCAATCTGGGATTTTTTTGGAGCATTCAATGGTGAATATCACCTCACTTCTCTCTTATCAAAGAACAAGAAGCGAAAGAGAAGATAGAGAAAGAGTTGGGAATACGAAGATAAGGTGGACAAAATCTCACCTCAGAAATCACCACCAAGAGTCGCACGTAGGGTTAAATCAGTCATAGGCTGAGAGTTTCAATATAAGAGCATGCTACCTCCACCTTTTCAAGTTCTCATGGGATTTTTGGATGCAAAAAACGAACACAAAGCAACTGATCTTCAATCGATCTCTCTCTATAACGATTTCATTAGAAAAAAGTTTGAAGAAACCGTAGAAAGTAAAAATACATGTCGTCTTTGGTCGAGAGTCGAGAAGCGTTAGAAAAACAAGGCAATCGATCATCTCACCTTCCTGAAACAGAAATCGTTTTTAGAAAAGAAAAAAAATTGTGTGAAGATGAAGAGGGAGAGGGAAAGGGAGAAGAGAAAGAGGTGCCTGGAGAAGGCAATGTCGAGAGAGAGGGAAGGAGAGGGAGAGAGAAGAGAAAGGAACAGACCTCTGGAGAAGAAGGAGCTACGCTTTGCCTCTTGCCTCGCAAATAAAAGGGAAACGCGGGACTGTTCGAGCGAGAAATACTTTGGGCAGAATCGATTCGTCTTGTCTTTAGCCAGAATTGCCAGAATCCAACTTTTTATGGATTCTAATTTTCACACGATTCTGGAATATATTTTCCATAATCGCATCTAAAATTTGAACCAAATGCCTAACTGTGGTCCAAAACTGATTCCAAGCAAGAATCAGCCCCTAGGATCCAAACCAAACCGGCTCTTAAAGCAAGACCTGGCCCTAAAACTAATTGGGCCTAAATATTCATAGGCCCATCGCAAGAATCTATTATTCTAGCCCTTCCCTAGCCTGACATTGGGCTAGCTCCCAGACCGATCGGCCATTAACAACCTTAGGTTTGTAAGGCTAACTTTCAAATGATCAAACAAAACTCTTGAATTGCTATCAACCAAAAAATTACAACAAAAGTTACAGAGCATGGTGTCGCTCCAAAACCTACAAACAATCCCCTTACATCTCTGAATACCAGTACATCTCGTCGCCTCCTCAACAGTGCCGTATCCTCTGCACCACCTTAGGGTGCACCAAGGTGAGCCACAGACACAAACGAGGTGGGGCCTTGCAAAAAGTGTACGGGGCTCACCCCCTTTGTGCCTGTGGCTCACCCTAAGGTGGCGTAGAGGATACGAATCCCTCCTCGACAGACCTATATGGTAGGATGGACCGTCCTAAGATGGGTACATCTCCAAATACCAGTATTTCTACAAAATATGTGTTAAGAGTAGGATGGACCACAACAGTGAAGATAATCCTAACCGTAGTAATGGTGATGGCCGTTGGGAATAACATTACTTCAATATTAAGGGATGAAAATGCAAATGCATGTTGAATTAGTATAGAATGATAGAAAGTGGGGTTAGTATACAAAGAGTTCCCTTTCTTTTGCCTCTTAAAGAGGCTCTTTGCTAAGGCCGTGTTTGGCAGCCAGAGGTAATGAAATTATTTCAGTTCAAATTTCCAAGGTATTTGAAACCATAATGTGATGGATGAAAATGAATTCATTTAGATTTATATTAATTTGTTAATGGATTGATTTTCATTTATCACCAAAATATGAATGATAATGATATTCATCTTATAAAAAACCTAAGATGACTTCATTTCTAATTTTAATAAATGAATCATTATAAATCTGAATGAAGAGATTTTTTGCCCTTAACACATCTTTTTACGGGGAGATGTGTCTTTTCATTGATGTCATTTCAATATCTTTTGTGTTTTAGTTTTGGCAAAGGCTTTCAATTTCTATTTAAAAAAGGTACGTACCACATGTATGGTCAATTGAAAGCCTTCTTTGTCTTATCTTCCATCTCAAAATTTCTATATTATCGTGTCTTTTAAGATTTGAAACATATTTGAAGATAACTAATGTTGGAGAAGCAATTCAAAACAACATTTTGATTCAAGTAATTGCAGCACTGTGTTTGGTTGTATATTGGGTCTTCCTTGCCTTGAAACTTTTTGCTAACATATAATATGGGCAAATAAAGACGAAAAGAGAACCGTTTTAATGTATCTCGAACCAATCCATTGCATACTTCTTGGTTTTTTTTTTTGCTATTTCTCTGTCCATTTTCATATTTTTATTTCCGCCAACAAAATGCATGTGACGATGTTTAAAGGAGAATGAGATTCTAAACTTGTAAATGCAGGAAAATTTGATCCTCCATTCCACTACTACGAAGGCTGCTACTGCCTGGCGTTCATTTATGCTATATTGTTCCAAAACTAAATCCCTCAGCCTCAACTTTTTCTGGAAAATATTCTATCCGTAATGTTATGTATCATCTTAGAATCTCCGCACTTCAAAAAGGAAGAACATAAAGTGAGCATTGATTTTTCTTTCGTTAAAATGCATTTTTTTTTCATACTAAAATATCATGAACTGAATTTTATTTATTTATTTCGGTAAACAATTTTTTTTTGTCTCTTTTTGTTTCCATCTACTTTACGAAAACTTTTGAGCAATTACAGGGTCCACCAGAGTTGCCATTACCAGAAATAACTAAGGAGATCAAAAGTGGTTATAGCTTATGCTGCATTTTCAAGCCACCCCAAAAGATTTCATTCCATTTTGATCTTCAAAGCATCCGAAATGAGTCCATCATGGGGTTGTTGTGACATAAAGATGTGATTCTATTATAGGCATGGTTAAGATTAATAAAGGAGTTAGAGACTTTGAATTTTTTACAAGATGACGAGGAGAGTAAATGAAGGCATAAAAGATGCGAACCTCTTGAGATGACTTCTTGATGCTTAACTTCGATGGTACCCTTTCAACAGCAAATCCGATGAATGGTTAGGGAATACTTATTTGGGATAATAAAGAAAGCTAAATTATTGCAAGAAGTAGTAGAAAATTCTTAAACTCCCTATTATTTGTGGAATGCGAAGCAGTTTTCTTGGGTTTACGTTTAGTTGTGGCATTGAAATTGAAAAGTTATCTGTAAAGGAGATTCTCTGAAAGTAATAAACTTTTTGGAGGCTAATCATTAGGTGAGTAAATCCTCAACAACAAGCTTAAAATACATAAACTAGAAACTACCGTCAAAACAGGACTTGTATACAAAAAAAAAAAAAAAATTGAAATTTCAAAATTGGACAGGAATTTTAATACATGTGTCACATTGTAAACTTAAAAGCGGCTTCTACCATGGTTAGGGATGGGAGCACTTGTTCAAGATGAAACACATGGACAAGTGATCCACCATAATGGCTACTAAACGTCATAGATGATGATATGAAAGGTGGTAACAGACACTAGTTTGAATAAATTTTTCATTTACTAAAACAAAAAAGGTTAAGATGAACTCATTTTCAAATTTCACAATACTTAAGATGAGCTCATTTTCACATTTGGTTAAAGTGGATTGCCTGTATCGTGTGTAGGTAGTTCCAATTGAATTACATTTTAGAACTACTATTCCTAAATCCTATTGTATATATAGTTGTTGTTTTTATTTATTTATTGACTTATTTTAATTGAAAGCAGCTGTTGAGATGCCTTGTTCACTGTCATCTTTGACACACACTGTAACCTCGTTACGTATCACCTTGCAAGAACAACATCTCATGACTTCACAACCTTTTTACATTCACTTTCAATCAGATTGTTCGAGGTGATCAATTTGATAAAATTCTTGTACTTTCATCACACCTTATTCACCCCGCTTGAATATTAAGGGTATCAATTGGTCACACTGGCCCGAAGCCAGACATGTCCGGTCCAAAAAATAGATGGGCAAGGCCAAACTAATTTAAGGTTGGGCTGTACTTGGACCCAGCTTTGAGGCCCAAAGTTTTATTCGCGCTAGAGTTCAGTTTGATTCCACCTGAATTCAACCTGGACTGGCCTGAAATAGGTATAAAATATAGCTTGTCACGCTACAGCCTGAAATTTGTATAGCTTAGCCCAATTACAAGTATAGGGCAGTTTTGGGCTCATTATCAGTCCAAATTTAACCAATTAGGCATGGTTTTAAAGTGTTTAAGGATAATTAAGGGCCTACTATCATCCCAAATTTAAAAAGAAAAATTTAAGTTTGGGCAATCTGAACTCGGCCTGAAGCCAATGGTTTTAAAACAGGATGAGTTCAGGCTGACTACCTCAGGCCAAGTTCAGGCTTGGGCAGTTGGGCTGACCTCAGCCTGGCCTGATTGACAACCCTGCTGAAGATGCTTGTAGCCTTGAAAAGAGTCTAGAGATGATAATGGGTCGTGGTGGCCTGGTGCGTTCAAGTTTCTCTCTCTCTCTCTAGTAGGTCCGGTTGAGCACTAAAGGCAATGAACGAGACAGACCCAAATTTTAACAGGGTCCAGATTAGTCAACGCAGACCCAAGAAAACCAGAAGGTTGCAGGTCCCTTTATACATAACCCCAAACTCTAACCTGGCCAAAATGCAAATTGTGCCTACGTGGCGGGTTTAATCAGAAAATGTCCAACTGTAACCTGACCAAAATGCAAATTGTGCACCATGGTGCATGTCCACTGGAAGAAAATAAATAAACGAGGTCCATATCCGAGCGACCAGAAAAGAACACGGACCCAATCCTGCCCACTAATACCCTTTAATCATAGACTACAGATCTTATCAGAAGAAGGCAAATTACCCCAAATGGTCAGAAAATGCCTTTCTTGTAATTAGGGTACGTACAAGTTGTAAAGCAGTATAAAAGTAAGGGGTACGGGTGGCCCATGTCCTTTGATGGTCGCCCAGCTGTGGACCTGCTTTACTTTTATTCTCGCAAATGCAAGGCTATCCCTCGGAGAATTCTCTTCTATTATGAGGTCTTGGATTTCACTTTATTTATTTATTGTGGAGGTAAGAGTTGGTGAGAGGATCCTCTGCATTAAGTTAAACTACATTAAACGTGGAATGATGAGTGTCTACCATGCAAAACGTATAAAAAGTTTAAAATTTTCACACAAATTTGGTTGGAGTTGTAAATTTTTTGTTTGTATTGTGAGAACAATTGCATGTAAATGTATTCTAGCTTACTGTATAGGATTTCGGACTTGGAGTTAGGATTTCTTCAAAAACCAAAAATATGAAATTTGAGTTTTGAAGCCCTTGATTTTTAGATAAGACATCGGGGATTTTCTTTTGACGTTGAGAGGGAATATGAGCAGGGGAAATCATTGGGGGGATTTTTTTTGTTAGATAAAAATTAATGTTTCCCCTTGTACACCCTCTCTCTCTCTCTCTTTCTCTCTCTCAAACCTGAGAAGAAAACCCTAGAATGTATAATCTACATTCACAAATTCCATAACTTGTCATATCCTATTTTTCCCTTTAAAAGAAGATTCCAAAATTTATTGTACCTCTCAAGTACTTGAATATCTATTTAACTACATTCTATCACTTCTTACCTGGACAATCCATATACTTACAATATTGACTGCATGTGAGATATCTATCCGATTGCAAACCATATGACAACATTAAGCTTCCACCTCATTATCTGTAGATAAACATAATCTACTAGAAAATTTAAAGTGGTTAGCTAGAGGAGTATTAACTCATTTGCATCACTCATATCGAACCTCTTTAGCTCCTGCACCACATAAATTTTCTTTAACACTCAGTTTTATTTTCTATTTCTCAAGTTTTCTATTCCAAGGATCTTTTTAGCAACCCCTAGATCCTATATTAAATTCATTTTGTAACCTAGATTTCAATAAATCTAACTCATGCATATTATTCGATACAATCATATCATCAACATACATAATCATAATAATGAAAGAACTATCATCAAATATCATGAAATAAATACAACATCGTAGTTGCTCCTCATGTAACCAATATGTACCATAAAGGAATTAAACCTCTTATATCATTGTTCAAGAGACTTTTTTAACTTGTAAAGAGATCTTTTAAGCTTACATACCAGATTCTCTTTACCTTACTCTTTAAATCTTTTTGGTTGCTCAATAAATATTTCTTCCTCCAACTCCTTGTAAAGGAATGCTGTCTTGATATCAAGTTGTTGCAACTCAATGTTAAGCATAGCTACCATGGTTAACATGATACGAATAGAAAAATGCTTCATAATAGGAGAAAAAAAATTCATTGTAGTTAATCCCTTCCTTTGCTATGAGTGGAGCCTTAAATTTTTTTCCTTCATTTTCTAATATAGGTTCATTTTTTTGATATACTCATGTGCATTTGCAACCAATCAACTTTCTCCGTTTGGTTTTCTCAACAAGCTCTAAAGTATTATTTTTGTGCAAAGATTCTATCTCGTCCATCATTACCACTATCCATTTTCCCCTATCTTTACAATTGAGTGCATCATGAAAACAATACAAATCTCCATTATTAATAACTAGTACAGAAGAAACCAAATCTTCAAAACCATACCTGAGTGGTGCCTTGTGAGTTCTTTTTTTTCTTCTTGTAGCTAAAGTAGTAGGTTCATGTTGCTTGTCACTATCTCTAGATATATCATCTTGAGAAGATGGTGATACACCTTCCTCTCTAATGGGCCATTGTATTTCATCTGGATCCACTTGGATTGAGAATATTTTAGCATGAGACTCCATCAATTTATCGACCTCCTCCTTATTTAGCTAATATATGTTCTTCATTGAAGATGACATTCTTACTTATCACAACCTTTTATGCAACTACATCCCAAAGTTTATACTATTTCATGCAGTTTTTCATACACAACAAATATGCACTATTTAAACTTTGGGTCCAACTAAGATTGCTGCTGCTTTTGCACATGAACATAAGCTGAATAACCAAATATTCTTAAATTAGAATAATTAAATAATTTACTTGTCCAAACTTCTTTAGGCCCTTTTGTATCGATAACAGAAAATAGTGACCTGTTAACGATATTGCAAACCATGTTAACAGCCTCAACCCAAAAAGATTTAGGTAAGCCTACATGAATCTTCATACATCTTTCTCTGTCTAATAGGATCCTGTTCTTTTCTGCTACACCATTTTGCTATGGCCCACCTGGTGTAGTACAATGTCTAATGATCCCTTTAGTCTCGTAAAATTTTATGAACTCATTAAATCTGTATTCCATTCCGTTATCTATTTGTAGGTACTTAACCTATTTACTCGTCTACTTTTTAACTTATATTTTCCTCTTTTTAAATTTTTTAAACACCTATTTTGTATGCTTCATAAAGTTGACCTAAACTTTCATAGAGAAGTCATCATTAAATGTTACAAAATATAATATTCACCCTTAGATGGACCCATCACGGGTTCCCATACATCAAAGTGTATGTATTCTAACACATCTTACTCGTATGTTGTCATGTTTTAAATTAACCCTGCATTGTTTTCCATACAAACAATACTTGTAAATATTAAGTTTGCAAGTTTTTAACTCATTAAGAAAATTGTGTTTATGAAGTTTCCACAGACCCTTTTCACTCATATGGCTAAGGTGTAAATGCTATAAGATAGTGTCATTAGGATCTAGATCCAAAGGACTAGTTATAATTGTTCCACTTGTAACTATACTCCTTGCTAGTGTGTATAAATTTCCTTTTCATTTCCCTTCATGACAACTATGGCATCTTTAACAACTTTTAGGAACCCGCCCATTGCTGTAAAAGTGAAACCATTCGAATCAAGTACACCTAAGGAAATTAAATTCTTTTTATAGTTAGGAACATCCCTAACATCACCGAATGTTCTCATCATACCATCAAACATTTTGTTTTTAAATTGTCACAAGTCCAATGGTTTTATAAGTTGCATCATTGCCCATTAGACCTATTTCTCTATTACAGGGTTTATAAGTGTCAAGCCATTCCTTATATGTACACATATGATAAGAGAATTTGGAATCCAAAATCCATTTATCAGCATGATAATTCATACATATGATGATAGCTAGTAAATCACCATCTCCATTTGAACCATTTTGTGCAATACCTGCTTGATTTGAATTTTGAGACTTGCTTCTCATTCTTTTCCTCTAGATCTCGTTTTTTTGTTTGCAATATCTCTTCAAGTGTTCTTTCTTATGGCAGTAGTAACACTCAAACTTTCCACTACTCTTCTTTTTTTATTTTGACCGTGACTTTTCTTTGTTTTCAGAGCCTCTTTATTTGCTTTTTCCACATTGTTTGCTTGATTCAACCTCAGCCACCAACCCTTTTGTTTAGGATCCATTTCCTAGCTTCTTGAGAGTTTCATTCTTTAATTGAGTCACTATCACCTCATCAACCTTGAGAATGTCTTTCTTAATTAATAATGTGCTCACAAGTGTATCAGAGGAAGATGAAAGAGAAGCCAAAAAAAAAAAAAAAAATCATTGTCGTCATCTTCAATTTTTGCCCCAATACTTAATAGTTGAGTAATAATTTGGTTAAATCATTGAGATGATTCAAAATGTTTGTTTCTTTATACATCCATAATTAATGTAATTTTTTTTTCAAGAGCAATTTATTTGTAATCGATTTTGACATATATAAATTTTTTATTTTGTTATAATTTTGGAGCAGAAGTTTTATTTAAAATATTATATTTTACCTTTAGTGTGAGACATAAGTGTATGGTGCTCACTATATTCAACTCAATTTTCTCCCATGTCATCGTCAAACTTGGATATCACAATCTTTCCCTTGTCGAATAATGCTTTGATTAACCCTTGTTACACCAAGATGTCTTTAACTGTGTTTTTTCCATAGTCTAAAGTTATTTTTCCCATTAAAGAGCTTTACTTTGTGTTGAAATTGACTTTGCACGATTGAAAGAAAACATGTCAATCGTGCACCAATAAGCTATGTGTGATTGACATAAAGCATGCCATTTGCCACCTAAGAAAATGTGTGTGATTGAGACCAAATCATCTCAATCGCGCACAACAAAATCACTCACGAAGTTGTTATTCGCACACCATGGAATTGAGAATCTGATTTTGACTCCAACTCTGTCAATGAATGTTGTTTTTGCACAACCATGATATCTACAAACTCCTTGGACATCCATAAGTCTAATGGAAGCTAAATCTCCCACAAAATAAACTTCAATATGTACAAAATTGAGAAACAATATATTCTCACTCCAAGAAAGACTCTTAATGTAATGAGGAAGTTGTCTCTCATATGGACTCTAACTCAGTTCATCCAATATCTATATAAATTAGTAAAGAGCACGAAATCAATGCTCTTTAACTTTTTGATAGGTTTGTTATTAATCTCAAGCTGCTGCTCTCAAGTTCGAGGTGAATACTTTATCTTCTCCAATTCTACAAACCAACAAGCATCTCTCTTCTAACAAGGCCGCAAGTCCATATTACTTTTGTAAAATCCTTTGAAGAAGACAATATAATAGCTTGAATGTTGAAGATGTCCATGACTAGATAAAGTATAATATTTAGTTTTGTTCTTATAGAAAGCTTATAAACCTATATATATATATATAGTCAAAGTTTCATCTCTTCTCTTTTATTTCTTTTATTTTTATTCAACTTTGTTTATATTACAATATGTGAAACTTGGAAATAATCAGAGGTTTAATATGCTAAACAACAATAATTAACAAGTTTTTTTCAAGAGTTTGGAGTAATAGTTCCCCACATAAAATAATAAACTAACCCTTTAAAGATTGAGTAATTTGAATATCAAATATTCATTGTTCTTCACAAAATGTAATGAAATTTGGAATTACACCTCGAGTTTGGCCATTGAGAATCCTTTCATTGCCATTGTATTGAACTTTAGTAATCAAGAACTTGTTCTTAATTTATATCCTACTTGGCCAAACCTTGCATTATGATACCACTTGTCGAGTCTTGCAATAATTTTCAATACAAATAAGAAGAAAAAAATGAATAAAATAAGATCAAGGCATGAAAAATAAGAAGCACCAAGCTTTATATGGTTCGGCAATGTGCTTACGTCCACAAGAGATGATCAAATCTTTTTTCGTTATGAGAATACGAATCCATACAAAGAAGTGTTTTTTTTGAAATCCAAAACCCATACCTTGTCCCCTTGTACACCCTTTCTCTCTCTCTCTCTCTCTCTCTCTCTCTCTCTCTCTCACTCTCAAACATGGGAAGAAAACCCAAAAAACCCTCGTCCGTGCGACTATTCTACTCCGTCCCTTATATTTTTTTCTTCTTGTGTTTTTTTATTAGGTTTTCCCCTTTGAAAGCCGTCATCCAAGACTTTTGTTCTCAATGGAGTCTTAATGCTAATATAAGTTCCACCTTTAGATCTTGAGAAGATCCAATGATAGAAATAAAGGCACTCAACAGATCTGTGCAAGTCCTCTCCACTGAGTGTGTTCTTTTTAAGTTTAGTTGTGTTGAGGATAGGCTTCACTTCATAAGGGAGCTATTGTTACGTTCAAAACAAATTTTTGGTTCTACGAGAAAGGGATAGATAGCTCAAGGTTGAGAAGTTTGAATTCTCGTAGCTCTCACTTTGAGTTAAGATCTATAATTTCTCAATACTTCTTCGGACCCAGAAATTCTCAAGTGTTGTAAGTGGGTGAGGTTTCCCCGTATACACACCTCTGACCTTGAAGAAAAATAGCATTGGATATGTTAAATTGTGTATCGAAGTTAGTACTAAGCCATTGCATGACAAGTTGTTTATTTCTGTCGACAGAAAGAGAGACTATTACGAACCTTACTTCACTAAAATCCTTTCTATGCTGTAGTGGTTCTCATTTTAGTTCAGATTATTTTCTCCAGATGTCACCCTTTCAATGACTTGAACTTAGGACATGATGTGGCTCAGAAACGGATCTTATCCTGTCACTGACCTGTTAAGGTCCTGTCTAACAGGTGGTACAACACCATTAGAGGGAAAAAGTGAATTACAATTTTTGGAAAGGTGATTTTCACTTTTTTCCAATAATCATGTTATGCCATAGACAGGACCTTAACAAGTCATAAACTGACAGGAGAAGATCCTTTTTAGGCTCCGAATGCATCAAAAGCTCTAGGACTGTTAATTTGTTATGAATATGATTGCAAGCCTGTCAAATGCAATGGTTACTTATCTTAAAAAAAATGCATTAATGGTTGTTATGTACCTCACCATTCGGATTTAAACTATTAAAAAAAATATAAAGAAGGGAAGTTGGAAAGGAGGTGAGAGAAGAGACGAGCAATCAGGGTAATTGATTCTTTGTCCTCTGATTGTATTGGACCCCGATTGCAATTTGGTTCAGGTTAAGCTCCCTTAAAACACTACAAAAATAAAAAATAACATTTCCCTGAAATACTAGTATGAATGGGTCAGAATTCTAGCTCCAGATTTCTAGATTAGCTCGGGAGTCAATTCAAAAATTTTAAATAACTTGGGGTCGCTTTCGATTGACTCAGTATGTGATCCACTAGACCCGCTGCCTCCACTATTGCCCCCATATGTAGGAACACGGTAGCTATACCAAGTCAAATTTGAAGGGCCCACAAAAGTAGCTTCATAGCAAAAGACAGCACAGAAGCAGAACTTTCCACGCCGTTGGGGTGGGGGAGCTTATCTATCGAAATCACTCTTTCCAACGACTTTTTTTTGGTAAATAAGTCACTCTCTAATGATTTGAGAGTGAGAGAGAGAGAGAGAGAGAGAGAGAGTATTGTGTGGCCATTAGTATAATATAATTCACTCGAATAATATTCATGCAAGCAACGAATGGCGTGCTCATGGTGTGGATCCCGCCTGTGTAATAGCCGCCATAAGAGACTCGCCCTTGGTCGATCTATCGTCACCGTGACACAACAGCGATGCCAATTTATTGCCGCAACCCACCAAGTGGGTCACTTGGCATGGCTCCTTCGAGCCTGTCATGGCCTCTTGGGGTACTCACCTGGTGTAAAGCAAATCGTTGGTGTGTTGACGTCTTCGTTGAGACCCAAATCAAACACCTTAAGATTTATTGGTTGAGACCCAAATCAAATACGTTACCATGTATCAATTACCAAGTATGAATATGAGACCTTTTTGTTCCCTACATCACGGGTACAGTCGGTCTCCTTGTAAACAAATTTTCAAACTTGAGACACTTTCTTCTTCCCTCATGGGTTTCGCGTCATTTTCTGAAAAGAAAAATCAACAAACCAACGAATCTCTTAGCTCCCTTCCATAAGAGGCAACTGTGGGATGCCCCTTTTTTCTTTATTTTTAGTGGATAAGGGAAACGCGGTGTGAAAGCAAACAAAGGAACCTCAAGCACATCCATTCAAAATTAAACTATTATCTTTTAAGTCTCTAACTAACTTTAAAGCCCAATTGTCAAGATCCGGTTTGGCTCACACAAACTGGGGAGGACGCTTAGTTTTCCCGGGCTTTGACTCGGACTCGGATCAGCCCAACCTCATACATACGAGTCATCATTTGTCAAATCTGTGACATCCAACTAATTTCAACTGAGACACATTTCGTTAATTAAAAGCATAAAAGATATTGATAGTAGACAGATGAGTAACCTAAAATTCTGCCCCCTTACTGTTCTCCTGAGCATTTATATGGAAACAACTGTTATGTGATGAAAAAGTGTACGAGTCTCTATGATGAATTATAAGATGACACGTGGTGTATTGGGATTAAAAAGGTCTAAAAAAAAGTGCGTAGCTGAAAAAGTAGATGTTCAAAACTAGGTGCTAAATTCAAAAACACATTAGTGTCAAATCTGTGGCACGCCTACACAGGTTATTTCATCACAGATGACATGAACTCGCTTGTTACATGAAAAAATGGTTGAGTTGTTAGACTTGCTATTTTGGGTTTGGATTATGTGAAAACGAATCTCGTGAGAACTGTACAAACAACACTAGATGGGCTGACATATCAGTACCAAAAAATGATTTATACTTTTTGGGGGGCACTAATCACTTTTTGGCGCTGAAATATTTGCGCCCTGATGCCATTTTCACAGTTCTCATGAGATTCATTCTCACCTAATTTTTTTCTGCTATTTTTGGATGACTTCAACAACTTGACCATCTTAGTCAAAGCCAAGTTTTCTAAGTAACTCAGAAGAATGAAATAAATGTTCAGTCCTACACGATGGTGTCTAGGACACTAGGGGATGTCATATGAAATAAAATGGACAGGTGTTAGATGAAATTTCAAATTCCTGTCCAATATTTTTCTTTCATATGACATCACCTGGTGTGGGCACGAAATCCTAGACAGAACATTTACTTCTTTCCTAAGTGTTGAAATATATTAAGTATATTAACTCTACCTCTCCTACAACCTCGGGGTTTTAGGAGAGATGGCTAATCACTTTATTTAAGATGGTAACAGAGTAGGTTTTAAGTTGCTGAGTTCAAATCTCCTGATGGACACAATAATTCTCTTGGGCCTCACACCTAGTTCCCTGTGTTTATTGTCGAAGAGTGTCCCTCTGAGAGTGAGTGTTGAAATATATAAGGTATATTAACTCTAACCTCTCATACAACCTTAGGGTTTTAGGAGAGAATGATAATTTCTTTATTTTAGATGTTATCAGAGTAGGTTTTAAGTTGTGAGTTCAAATCTCCCTATGGACACAATTATTCTCCCAAGCCTCACACCTAGGTCCCCCGTGCTCATTGTCGAGGAGTATCCTTGTTGAGAGGGAGTGCTGAAATATTTTAAATATATTAACTCTAACCTCTCGAACAACCTTAGGGTTTTAGGAGAGACAATTAATTGCTTTATTTAAGACTAAGTAACTCAAATTTAAGATCATGTTATTATGAAAATATACAAATATTAATTTTTTTTATTGTTCTCTATTTTCTTTATTTTTTCCTATTTTTATATAATTATAATTTTGAATCATGGGACTGATCCGACTTTTTAAACACTAGGGTTGAGAGAGATTCAAAGAAGGGCTCATCCATTGATTTGTAGTGACACCTTCAATTTCTTACCATTTTTCCCTGGTAGGGAATTCTTCCTCCAACATTACAACCATGTCATTCAAACAATGAATAATTAGACATAGACGATATGACTTACTAACGAGTTAACTCGGGGAATCATGGGAAAACTCAGCCTCCTGGCAGCTTCCATTTCTAACTAACATCGTGTTGTATGCTTAAACAACTGTTTGACCCTTTAGAAGATTCTATCAATTATTATTACTACTATAATAGTCATGTAATAACAGAAAAAAATATCTTAAGCCAAAAGAATATCTTAACCAATAAAATGGGTCCACGGTCAAACTATTCCATACACGTTTTGGACCTCCGCCCCTCCAAACACGACCCATCCTTCATATATTGCAATCAACACCCTCTTCTCAATAAAAATAATAGCCATCACCTATAAGCATATATAGAGAGACACCCCTCCCCAGCAGACCCAAACCACACAAAACCTACTTCTTCCCACCCTTCAAAGAATCGACCATGGCCAACGAAGACAAAGAGGCTGCCCTGACCCACCGCCGGCGAAACAAGAAGAAATGTTTGGTGTATATCGCTATAGGGGTTGTTCTTCAACTAGTAGTCATCGGTGTCTTTGGACTAATCGTGCTTCGTATTAGAAAGCCTAGTGTGAAGCTGAATTCCGTCAAGATCTCGAGTCTCAGCAATAGCACCACCCCTTCCCCTTCATTTAAAATGGGTTTCACAGCCGAAATCGCGGTGAAGAACAAGAATTTTGGTCACTACAAATTCAAAAACAGCACAGTCATCGTCTCCTATCACGGCATGGCAGTCGGGGAGGCCCCGATCAATGCTACACGAACCAGGGCGCGGAGCACGCGACGGATCAATATTTCAATGGATTTATCATCGACTAAGCTGTCCGGGAACTCGAACTTGAATACTGACCTCAGTTCAGGGATGTTGCCGTTGATTGCTCACACCAAGTTGAGTGGGAAGGTGCATCTGCTCAAGATCATGAAGAAAGGTAGATCCACTGAAATGAATTGTACCATGGTCGTTAATTTGAAGAACCAGACGATTCATGATTTGAATTGCAAGTGAAAGTAAAAAGCTCTAGGCTTTTGTTTGGGAGGGGAGGGTGGGTTGGTTTTCATTGTTAGTTTTTTATTGTTCGCTTCTTTTATTCTTGGTGGCTTGTTTATTTTAGGGGGTTTGGGTTTTTATTGCTTTTATCTTTTGTATTTGAGGTAGGGAGAAGTTTGTTCTCCATATGACCATATTTGATATGCTCTCGACCCTATATTCTTTTGTGTTCTGTTTATATTTGAAGTTGAGATTACCTTGTTATTATTTGGCCTCTCTCTCTCTCTCTCTCTCTCTCTCTCTCTTTGGGTTATTTTAGGGATTGAAAATCATTTCATGTGGGGATAAGTATGTTCCCCATACATGGTATGCCCTCTGCCCTCCATTCTTTTGTGTTAATTTTTTTTTTTTTTTTTGGGTCTGTCCACTCGGACCTACATGACAATCATAGTGCATATACATCAGAACCCTACAAGACGTGGAAGCAGGCGATCACATGCATGCATCAACCGAGGGGATTCGACCTCTGGTCTCCACTGTGGGAGGATGGTACTGCAGCCAAATGAGCTTCGCGGGGTTGGCTTCTGTTGAGTTGTTATAATGAAAGTTGAGATCACCTTGCAATAATATGGGATTTCCATACAATCTCTCAATCTTTCTAGTGTTTGTTTTTCCACTAAAAATTAGGTGAGAACGAATCTTCAGTTCAGCTTTGGGAAAAGGTATTCCACAGGGGCGTATAATCCCTTCATGATTTTAGCCACTTGGCAGTGGACTCATAGGTGCCATATCAAGTGCACCACACTCCTGATGTGACCACTCAAGAGGGGGAATCAAAAACCTCCAAAAAGTGAATTG
>JAOXJP010238494.1:0-23532 GCA_025762735.1 Platanus orientalis | reverse complement strand
TTAAAAATATAAAAAAATATATATATATATATATATATATATATATATATATGACAACTATTTAAATGTTTTTGAAAGATTGCCTCTGTCCACAGATTTATAGTAATTCCACTAAATTTAAAAGAAAAAGATGAATAAATTACTCTAGAGAGGCTGCCTCTTGTGCTCTCTAAAATCATCTTTCGAAACTAGGGCTTTAGCCCTTCTATTCAAGAAATATAGAAGCAAAATCTCAAAAATGCCTCACAATGTTTTTTTAGGTTAGTGCCTCTTCCCCCACACCCTTGGTACAGGCACATCGTTCCCTATAACCTGACAAACTCAATGCAGAGCTTGACCAACGCACTAGGGGTGCCTTGCATTTCAAGACCACAGAATAGTATACACACACACACATAATAGAACTGGTAAATATAGGGCCCACACAAAGGTACAATCCCAAACAGAACATCATTTCGGTTTAAATAATAGTGCCAAAAAAATTAAGAATGAATTCTTTGAGTCTGTACATAGGACTCGATGAACGAACTTAAAACCCCTTGACTCCTCACATCCACATCAAAGAGAATGCTTCAAATGAGAAAAGAAAAAGAATAACAACCTTGTTGAAATAGCAATTCACGAATATAAGCAAATTTACCAAAAATGCCCCAAACATGAATAATAAATCACATTCGTGAATGAGGCCCATTCACAAATAACTTTCTTCATTTTTAAAAGACAAGATAAAAAACCCAAATGGCCTATAAAATATTATTTTGAGCCCTGAGATTTGCGAATAAGATGGTTTAGACTCCTAATACACCCAAAAGTGTAATGGAGCAATCAATTTCGTTCACAAGTCATCTATAATGTACAAATCATCGAAAAAACAGCAATCCTAAATCATTAGGGATACAAAGTCTGCATTGAGTCTTCTCTATTCATCAAAACTCTATCCTGATTCAAATGATGATATTAGATGAGAGTAACAATGACTCCTTACCATAAAGAATGGTTCAATCTCAACTATTGATCAAGCATCAAAGGTGTACAACAACATAGAATTTATTTGCAGCAACACTTCTAGAAAAAGACAACTGGACTTCAAGAACAACAAGAATTCTTGCACAGTTGGTCAACTAACCTCTACAAGGACTCAACTACCACCAAAGGCTATAAATACAACATACTCTCTCTCTCTCTCTCTCTCTCTCTCTCTCTCTCTCTCTCTCTCTCTCTTATGGATAGACTTTGGTGACTATGTTGGGATTCAGCTAAATGATAATTACACCTTTTTATGGATTATTGGTTTTATATATTCAACAATATGCCAAACTCTTGTGTCAATCTGGAAAAAATATATTTTTTTTGCAGCTTATTGCAAACAACATTCTACTTCAAAATATAAAAATAAAAATGAATTCTAGATTGAACGTTGCCAAACCTTCATCTAGTTAGGGAATGGCTCCAAAAAAATGAAGAATCTCCATAATCCTTTTTTTTATTATTTTAGAAGAGAATTCAAAGAAAAGTTTCCAAACAGGCCCCAAGTTTTCTTGGAATTTCTCAAGATGCAAGATCGCCAAAAATCAAGGAGAATGGCATGTAATTACAAGCTATAGAATCTTATCTTATTTGGTATCTTTGATACAACCCATAAAATCTTATTTTCAGGTTTAAATTTGGTATTTTGATACAACCCATAGAATCTTATCTTCAGGCTTAAACTTGGTATTTCTTTGTTATTTTTCTTTTCCAAGGATCTTGTCATGGTTCCTAAAGAGTTCTATAAATAAGGGTTGTACTAGATTGGCAGGTTGGAGAGATTGAAAAGAAAAAAAATTCTTCGAGATATTTTCTCTTCTTCTGGTTGATTCCAAATTTCTTTTCCTTTGAATTTGCAAAGCTTTCATTAGCTAGAATGATACATAGCCTATTGCGTTTTGGTTCCACATTAAGTGCTATCAAAGCCTTTTTAATGATCTGGTATGGAAAACAACAAGACCGAACATGATCACTCTATTGATGGAGATCAAGGGGTGCAAGTCCTTTGGACAGCATTTAGGTCTCAACAGTAGAACACCGAACAAGGGTTCTAGTAGATCCGTGAGATGCTTGCTGCTTTGGGGCTTTATGCCAACATGGATCATAATGGCGATAGGGATAACGGTGTTGGAAACAACCCTTGTGGCCCACCTGGCAGTCGGTGTAGCTCTGTCAATCCCCGTAGGCCACCAGCTTATGAGGATGATTAAGAAGACGATGATGAAGGTTACGTCGAGTATTGAAGAGATGCACGACATAATAGAGAGGTTGAGGATTACCACCTAAAGGTCGTTATTCCTAGTTTGAGTAGGAATCTCATTATTAAATCCCTCCTCGATTGGATTGATGAGGTTAAAAAAATTTACGAGATGATGGATGTACCAAATGAAAAGCAAATCAAACTTGTCGCATACAAGTTGAAGGGTGGAGTTATGCTTGGTGGGACTAAGTACAAAATAATTGTTGGCAACAAGGGCTAGTGAGAACATGGGGGAAGATGAAACAGTTACTGAAATGTAGATTTTTATCTCCTGATTATGAGCAATACCTTTTTTTTGGTAAAGATGAACAATACCTATTTTAGCAATGTCAAAACTGAATTCAGGGTGTTCAAACTATTGTTGAATATACGAAAGAATTTCTTCACCTTGCAGCACATTGTTTTGTCCAAGATAGAGATACAACAGGAGGCATAATATATCAATGGCCTAAAATTCTCAATTCAAGAAAAGATAACTTTACAGCCTGTATGGATAGTAGATGAGGCCCACAATTTGGCATTAAATGCAGAAAGATTGCTAACATGACAGCCTATCTAAAGTGAAAGCTGTAGGAATGTTCTTCTTGAATATTTGCTCACTATCTCAAATAAGGAGATACAACCCGTGATAGCACCAATCCAACCTTCAATTGCAACAAGGTGAGATAATGAAGATAGTAGCAATGCAGTTGTAAAACAGGCCGGTGGAGTAGGTAACAGAGATGCAATTAAGAACCCTTATGCCAAGCCTACCACAAACATGTGTTAGAGATGTGGTAAGCTTGGTCATAATTCAAATGTATGTCCTGTGCGGATGCCTTTAAATCTCATAGAGCATGAAGATGAATTTGATAATGGGCTAGGGAAAGAAGGATATAATTATGATCAATTGGCGGATGCATAAATTGTATATGAAGAAGGTGAACATGTTTCCATGTTGGGTGGAAGTTACTATACACTCCGAAGCAAGAGGATTCATTGCAGCGACATTAAGTTTTCCATTCACGGTGTTCGGTCAAGTAGAAAATTTGTAGGCCGATCATAGATAGTGGTAGTGGCTTGAACATCAACTCAAAGGCACTTGTTGAGCACCCATAATTACCAACTGAAACCACATCCATTCCCTTATCAAATTGGTTGTATAAAAATGATCCCATCTATAAAGGTAACTGAAACTTACCACATCTCTATTTCAAATGGAAAATCATATAATGATGATATAATTTGTGATGTCGTTGATATGGATGCATGTCATGTTTTGCATGGAAGATTGACAGTGTAGATGCAGCTCGTAAGGGTAGAAAATATATTTATATTTTCTGGTGGCATGAAAAGAAAATTGGTTACTCCCAAAAAAAAAATATAAAGGAGACCTAACCAAAGCTTCTAAAGTGGAGGGGAAGTCGTTCCCTTCTATTACTAGCTGTGATGCTGAGTTTATTGTGGATGCAAAGGAAACAAGAGAGACATTTTCATTAATTGCGAAGGGAAAGAGATGCCGATAGTAGAGATTCCAATGGCAATATAGCATTTACTGGAGGATTTTAAGACGATATCTCAGAAGATCTAGCCGAAGGGTTACTACCCATGTGAGGCATTCAACACCACATTAATTTGATTCCTGGTGCAAGCTGGCCTAACTAGCCACACTATTGGATGAATCCAAAAGAAAGTGAGATACTGAAAGAGAAGATTGAAGAGTTGATTTGTAAGGGACACATTCGAGAGAGCATGAGTCCATATGTAATACTAAAATTATTAGCACTAAAGAAAGATGGGAGTTAGCGGATGTGCATCAACAATTAGGCTATTAACAAAATAACTATCAAATACAAATTCCTAATTTCGAGATTGAAGGATATGCTAGATATATTGTAGGGTTCAAGGTATTCTTAAAGGTCAATTTGCATAGCGGCTATCACATAATCCGTATTAGGCTTGGCCATAAGTGGAAGACGATGTTGAAAACCAAATAGGGTTTATATGAGTGGCTTGTGATGCCTTTCGAGCTATTAAACGCACTGAGCACTTATATGTGACTAGTGAAATCAAGTGCTTAATCCTTTTATCGGGAATTTATTATTTGTTCACTTTTACAATATTTTAATTTTCAACCACAATGACATAAAGCATATTCATTACCTACGAGAAGTATTGATAGTGTTGCAAGATAATCGGTTGCATTTTAATTTGATGAAGTGCAACTTCCTAACAAATTGACTAATTTTCTTGGGGTTTGTGGTTAGCACAGAGGGTATCCATGTTGATTATGAGAAAGTTAGTCCTATTAGAGAGTGGCTAACCCGAAAGTCAACTAATGAGGTACGCAATTTTCATAAACTTGCCACATTTTATCATCGATGTTCATAATTTATGGGTAGCCAGATAGAAATATTAGGAAGAATTTCTTTGATTTCTTATTAACTAAAATTATGACTATTTGTAGACACCTAAAATTTGCACAAATTGCAAATAAGGGCCTACACCCTCATAATTCTATACAAAAAATCCCTAAGATTACCTATGGGTCTCAAATTTGCAAATTAGGCCCAATTGAAGGGACAAGCCCATTGGACAAGATTCGAGTTTATAAACTTTAACCCATAAACCATTCAACCATGTGTCTAACCCATTAATAGGCGCAAAGTCCAAGACAAAGCCTATGCGGCACACATAAAGGAATATCTACCAAGTTGATTTTTCATGGCAAATAAGGGAAGACGTGCCAATAAAGGAATATAAAATTCTATAAATTGTATTCTCTCTAAACAGAGAAACTACAACCAAATTTAAGACCAAGAAGAGAAAGAAATTCAATCAAGACACAATCAAGGGTTTGGATGAAGCACACCTCAAAAGTCTATAAATACTCCCTCATACATCAAAGGGATGACCTTTTGGAAGACTTTAGTAGAGAGAAATCCCTAGAGACAAAACAAAGCTCCAAAGTTTCAGAGCATCTCAAAGGCCTTCCACCTGTCTGAAGCACTAAGACAATCTTTTTGATTCTCTCTATCAACAACAGTTCATTACTAGAGAGAATAATACTTCTTACGGTCTCAGAAGTATGCCACACACAACCATGAGTATAAGACTACGGTGTTTTCTTCATCGCCAATATAACTCGAAGCCTGGATTAAAGAGATAAGTACACCAACACATCTGAAGAAGAGAAATATGTCGTTAAGACCTCATCTTCAATGTTGACTATTAATAAGAGGTCTACACTCATGTGAAGAGTGTAACCAAAGAGAGTCATTTCCATATTTTCAATATTTGTAATTTGCCTCACTTTTCGTGTTTATTCCAAGCACGAAATTTGTGCCAACACTATTCAAAGGCCTTTATTATGCCTAGGTGACTATAATTGTATTTGGAATAGAGAGGATAAGGTAGGGATCAAAGAGTTCCAAGCTGGAAACTAAACAATGCTAGACAGATCCTTCAACAAGAAAATTTAGTAGATTAAGGTTTTCTTGGGCCACCTTTTACATGGATTAAAAAAACAACCTTATCCAATGAATGAGAGATTAGATAGAGGGACGACAAACTTATAGTGGAGATCATTATTCCTAAAGGATATTGTAGAAAACCAAATACCTTTGGGGTGTAATCATGCTGCTATAGTCTTAGATTTAAAACCATAAAAGTATTATGGTCATAGACCATTTAGGTTTGAATGGAGATGGACTCAAGACAATAAATGTAGAGAACAAATAGAGAAAACTTGGAGATATCAGTACCAGGGGTCAAGATTAAATAAAGTAAAGAGGGATATACAAAGATTACTAAATATTTTAAAAAGATGGAACAAAACAACATTTGATAATAGTCACCAACATATCATGGAGGCTAGGAGTAAGCTAAGGAATTTATATAATAAGAGATCAAATATAGATACTATGGAGGAAATTAAAATATTAAAAAGTTAATAAACGAATTAGAGAAAATGGGAATATAAGAATTCAAAAATCAAGAGTCAACTGGTTAAAATGGAAATATAAGAATTCAAAAATTTTCACCTAACAACTATTAATAGGGAGAAAAAATAACAAAATTACAACCCTACAAGGACAAGATGGAAAAATTTCTAATGAGCACAAAGTTATAGTAAATGAACTAATGAGTCTTTCAACCAACTATTTAAAACAAATAATCCTCAGGCTTCATATATAAAAAAAGAGATTCTAAGAAACAATGATTTAATACTATCAAATGAGTCAAAGGTTTATCTAGATATACCTTTTGACAACGAGGAAATCAGGAAAGTTGTCTTTGACATGGGAAAGTTAAAAGCTCTAGGGCCAAATGGATTTCAAACTGGGTCTTATCAAGAGTATTAGGAGATAATAAGAGATGATATCATGAGAGAAATTCTATAAATACTAAATAATAATAGGCTGATAAATAACATTTATTAAATTTTTATTACATTAATCCCAACAATCAAAAATCTATAAATGATAACACAATATAGGTCCTTAAGTTTATGTAATGTATTTTATAAAATTATATTAAAAACCTTAGGTAATAGGATTAAAAATGTTATACATAAAATTATTTCACCTAATCAATAAGATTTTATACATAATAGACAAATAACTTATAATATAATGATAGCACATGAGATACTTGAGTTCATGAAGACAAATAGAAATGATCAATATTTGTTGGCTTTGAAACTGGATATAAGTAAAGCCAATGATAGGGTGGAGTGGAAATTTTAGAGAAAATCTTAGAAAAAATGGAATTTAGTAATAAATGAGTCGGATGGATAATGGAATGTGTAGCATCAGTGAGCTATAGGATATTAATTAATGGCTCCCCAAGTGAGGAGTTGAATCCAAGCAAAAGCCTTAGGCAAAGAGATCCAATTTCCCCATACTTTATTTCTAATTAATATGTATGAAGGGATTGTTAGCCAATCTTAAGTGAATAGAAATAGAAAAAAGAAAAGAGGGAATTAAAGTAAAGAGGAATAGTCCAAAAAATTACACATTTTTATTTGCATATGATTGTAATATTTTCTCAAAAACTAAGGTCAAATATACAAATGTATCAAGGAGCAACTAGAAAACTTTAGTAAGTCCCTAAGCCACGTGGTTAATTATGAAAAATCTAAAATTCTATTTAGCAAATATACACCAAATCAAATAAGAAAAATAATGATTATAGAATTAGGTATCAAACAGGTAAGTAAACCAGGAAAGTACCATCCAATATGGGGAATAATAAAGTTAAATTGTTTGCATGTATTAAGGATAGAGTTAGTAATAAAATATATGGGTGAAAAGAAAAACTTTTGAATCAAGTTGGGAAAGAAGTAGTATTGAAGGATGTAGTTAATGCTTTATCTATTTATGTCATGTCTTGCTTCCTCCTACCTAAAACTCTATGTAATACTATTGATAGAAAGCAAAGAAGCTTTTGGTGGGGACAAAAAGATAAAGAAAAAAAAAAGATTAATTGGATAAAATGAAGGTACTTAGGAGAAACAAAGTAAATGGAAGGTTAGGATTTAGAGATCTCCATATATTTAACAAAGCCTTATTAGCAAAACAAGCTTAGTGGATCTTTAATTAATAATCTAGATGCATTGTGGGTAAAGTTTTTAAAATCAATTTACTTTCCTAAAAATGAGTTCTTCGGAGTGAAATGTATAAATAATAACTCATGGCTTTGGAAGAGTATAATAAAAGGAAGAAAATTATTTAAAAAAAAAGTTATTAAATGAGAATTTTGGAGTGGAGTTTGATGTAAGGCGGAAGCGAGAAGAACCAAGTGAGTGAGTTCTAGCGTTGCCAGATCGATATGGGCACATTGAGTGATGTAGACTACAGAAAACCATATTCCAAAGAGCTATTGGTTCCATCCTGGATTAATCCCAGATGGAGCCGATGCACCCAATTCCATCCCAAATGTAGTCAGGATCGAGTCGACAAGACAAAAAAAATAGAAACTTCCGTGGAAAGCAAGGAAAGCTAGGTTTTATAGTGGGATGAACTTATATAATCTATATAAGATCTCTCTTGTTGTTTAGGGTTATTGAGAGGTCACTCAAAGGGTTTGCAAAGGTTTTTGCAAGATTTAAAAGAGTGGTGAAAGGCTTGAGAATGATTTCTTTTTGGGTTTTCTCAAGGTTCTCTTGGTTGAGAGAGAAAGTGAGAGGGGGAGAATGGAAAAGAGAAAAGGGTTTATCAAGGGTTTTGGGTTGTGATAGTGTGTGTGAGAGAGAGGAAAAGTTATAGATTTTTATTCTTTCATTTTAGTGAAAGGTTTCTGTGTGGCTTTGTGGTTTTTCCCCAATCTTAGGGTTTTCCACGTAAATCTTTATCTTGTGGTTTTCTTGTGTGTTTGCTTGTTTATTCCACATTTATTATTTCATCATAAGGAACTCGCATCTAGAAGGGATTACAATCTTAACAAGTGGTATCATATATAGGTTCCTCATTTAAAAGGAAAGAGGCAGCTCTAGATTCGTGGTTGACGGTTTGATAAAAAGCTAAGGGTTACGATTTTGAAGGAGTTCTTGATTCGAGTTAAACAATGAGAGCAATAAGAGAAGATTTCACAAGGTTTATTATTGAGAAGTTCAATGGTGTGAAATTCACATATTGGAGGATGAAGATAGATGATGTACTCTATCAGAAAAATCTCTACCAGCCACTTTGAGGAAAAATGAAGGAGTCAAAGATGATGTCAAAATTAGATTGGGATGTGCTTAATAGAAGAGCCCTAAGTATGATTCGTCTCTCTCTATTGTTGTCAGTTACTTTTAATATTTCCAAGGAGAAAACCACGAAAGACCTCATGGCTACTTTGTCTCAGATGTATGAGAAGCCATCGGCGTCCAACAAGGTGTTTCTGATGAAGAGATTGTTCCACATGAAAATAGGTGAAGGTAGAGGTGTGGTTGAACATCTAAACAAGTTTAGCACGGTTATTAACCAATTATCTTTGGTAGGCATCAACTTTGATGATGAAGTTAGGGTCTTGATATTGTTGTCTTCTTTACCAAAGAGTTGAAATGATTTAGTGATGGCCTTAAGTAATCCCTTGGGTTCAAGTACGCTTAAGTTTGATAATGTGGTGAATGTGTTACTCAATGAGAAGATTCGCAAGAAATCCTCAAGAGATTCATCTGTGAGTGGGAGTGCCTTGAACATGGATAGGAGAGGAAGGTCATCAGTGTAGGGATCTAAGGGTGCTAAATCCAAGTCCAGAAAAAAAAGGTGGGGTGTAATTTTTTATTACTAGAAGTTTAACCACATAAAAAGGAATTGTCTGAAATGTGCTAATAGGAACAAGGGTGACAGTCCCAGTGGCGGTGTTGCGGCGGTTATGGCGCAAAAAGGAAGAAGAACAGGATGAATATCTTAGAGATACTCTCACATTCTCCAAAGGTATGAACACTATTTCTTATGATGACTAGATATTAGATTTAAGTTGTATTGTTCATATATGCTTCAGGAGGAAATATTTTGATGAGTTCCAGGAAAAGAAAACTAATTTTTATGTCTCTTGATAATGGGTCCAGATGTGATAGAGTGGTTCAAACTTTGGGTGGTGTGGTGTATGCCCCAAAGATGCAAAGGAATCTGATATCACTAGGTCTTTTAGACTCCAAGGGGTGTAGATATTCAGCTATAGGTGAAGTCATAAAAATCACACAAGGTTGTTTAATCATAATGAAGGGAGATAGGTGTCATGATAGATTATATTGTTTGAGTAGAAGTATGTTAAAAAATGGTATTCCTTTGAACTCAATGGGTAACCAAAAATAAAGTGCACAGAATAACCAATGTTGTTGTAGGGTTTCTTTTATAGATATAGGAAAGAGAAGTGATGCAGGTTTATAGGTGGCAGATGATGGTAAGGAGGTTTTCTATGATTAGAGAGGATGGATCAAGGTCTCTCTCTAGAGTTGACTTGGGAGACAACTACACATAGGTTTGGCCATGATCAAGTGGAATGGTGTAGGGCCGAATTGATTTGATGGTGTGTGTAACGGTAATTCTAAAGGCCATAGAAAAATAGTTAATGGTGTTTGAGGTATTTGCAAATAGGATTCACAGCAAAAGTTTGAGGTGTTTGCAGACAAGGTATGCAACAACTAGTATCTTAACAACAAGTGGTATCAAGTTGTGGTGAAAGTGCATTTCAGGTATATGGCGTAGTGTTCACAAAAAGGAGGACAAGTGCAGGTTATCTCTAAGGTGGGTCCGAAGGGTGAGAGCCAAAGGTGAAGTGTGGTGCACATGTCAAAGGATAATGTCTTGACAAACATGTAGTTAAAGGCAAGGTTCAGTAAGAAGTCTTCAGGGGGCTGAGGTTAAAGCCAAGTTGGAGATTATTGACGGTGTCTTTATGGCCAATGGGAGGATCTAGAAGAGATCAAGACCAGGGGCATGATTGAAGACAAGAAGATGAGTTGTAGATGGTTACGGAATGGAAGAGGTTTCATCATAGGTACAAAAGCTAGATAACAAACAGAGAACATCAGTATCCAATTGGGAGATTCTTAGGGTGGAGTTTAATATAAGCCAGAGGCGAGAGGAACCAAAAGAGTGAGTTCCAGCACAGACGGATTGATCCAAGCACATCGGGTGACGCAAACTACAGAAAACCAAAAATCAGAGAATTATTGGTTCCATCCTTGATTGATCCTAAATGGAACCAAGGCACCCCAGTTCCATTTTGGATGGAGCTAGGATTGATCTGAAGGGACAAACAAAAATAGAAACTTTTGTAGAGAGCAAGGAAAGCTAGGTTTTGTGGTGGAATCAACTTGTATGATCTATATAAGGTCTTTATTATTGCTTACGGTTATTGAGAGATCACTCAAAGGGTTTGCAAAGATTTTTGTAAGATTTAAAAGAGTGGTAAAAGGCTTGAAAAGGATTTCTCTTTGGGTTTTTTTGAGATTCTCTTGGTTGAGAATGTGAAAAGGGGAAAGAGAAAAGGGTTTCTCAAGGGTTTTAGATTGTGATAGTGTGTGTGTGTGTGTGTGAGAGAGAGAGAGAGAGAGGAAAGCTTGTTGCTTTCTATTATTCCATTATAGTGAAAGGTTTTTGTATGGCTTCGTGGTTTTTATCCAGTCTTGGGGTTTTCCACATAAATCTTTGTCTTGTGGTTTTCTTGTATGTTTGTTTGTATATTCCCCATTTATTATTGCATCCTAAGGAATTTGCATTGAGAAGGAATTATGATCCTAACAGAGTAGGTAATAAGGAGAATAATTTTTTGGGAAGATACGTTGGATTCCTACTATTAGTAATATGAAGATATTAAGTAATAAGCCAGATGGATGTTTAATGGAAAAAGTGAGTGAGGTTATTAACCAATAAGAATGGGGGTGGGATGCTAGAATTCTAAGAAATAATGTAATTAAAGAGGAATTAAATGAAACTACTAAAATATATATTAGTTCCAACTTACATGAAGATAAAGTTATATGGAATTATGATATTAAAAAGAAGAAGAAGAAGAAGAAGAATATATACATTTAAGTCAAGATACTACATAGAGATTGATGAATGAGAATAATGGTTACATTCATAATATTAATACTATAATAATACCGAAAATCTTATAATAAGAGAGGATAATAATAATATTAATAATGATAATTTGATAGAAAATAGTGACATTAATAATAATGATAATTATGGGATTAATGATATTAATATATAAAATAATGAGAGTATAGAACAAGGAATAAATCCTCAGGGGAATAATAACCAAAATAATCATAATAATGTTAATAGGGTTTTACAGAATTATTACCTTTCATGGAGAAATTTTTGGCAGTTAAACATCCCACAAAAAAATAATACACTTCATATGAAAAGCATGTAATAATGCTATACCGATCAGAGATTATTTAAAGGAAAGAGGAATTGACATTGATCCTATGTGTCCAATTTGTAGAGAACATGAGGAATCAATATTACACGATTTGATTACATGCCCAACTATCAAGAAAGTATGGTATGCATCATCTTTAACAATGAGAAATCCTTATAATGGATAATTAAATTTTAAAGAACGGATGGGAAAATGGTTTTCTGTGAATGGTTTGCGCCCAAAAGATTTTTTTTTTTTTTTTTAAAAGGGTAATGTGAAAGCATTATTATAAATTGCTGGCATATTTGGAAGCACGGAGATATGATTATTTTTTAAGAAAAAAAGATTTGAATATTTATTTAATCATGTCTAGTGCCTATAGAATGATGAAGGACCTAAAGATCCTAAATCAGAAGCATGAATAGAAAAGGACTGAGGCAAGAAGCTGGACTCCTCTAGTAGGAGATAAAATTTATAAGCTAAATTTCGATGGTGCTCTTTTTACTAAAAGGCTCTGAACTAGCATGGGTATTGTACTACGAGATGCCAAAAGGGAACCATTCATATTAAGAGCTAAATCTAGACCATTATGTTCACCATTGCAAGTAGAATGTGATGCAACCCTACTTGGTTTACACACGGCAATGGTTATGCAAGTTAAGAAGCTTGTAGTAGAAGGAGATTCCAAGATTGTTCTTCAAGTGCTAAAAGATGTAGTAGAGGAGTGGCCAGTAGAAATAAAAAACTGCATAGAAGATTGCAAAACTTTATTTCAATATTTTGACTTTATTTAATTTCAGCATGTTAATAGAAATTGGAATAACTTAGTACATGTGGTAGCTAAGCATGAACTTGAAAATAAGTCATAGCTTGGATATTTGGAACCTTACTAGGGAGGGCTCAGATTATGTGAAAACGAATCTCGTGAGAACTGTGCAAATGGCACCAGAGGGGCTGACGCATCAGTACCGAAAAGTGATTTACACTTTTTGGGGGGCATTTATCACTTTTTTGGCGCTGATGTGTCCTCACCCTGGTGCTGTTAGCACAGTTCTGATGAGATTCGTTTTCACCTATTTTTTTGCCTACTAGGGAGGTTCAGGATGTGATAGACAAGGAGAAACAAGGATGTACTTCTTTTTAACTCGTTCAATAATATTTTTCCTTACCAAATAAAATAAAATAAAAAAGACATGGCAAATTCTTTTTTCATGGGGAAAACACATGGGACCTTGAGTGCATGGCATGAGTGTTTTCGCATTTCAAATAAAGGTTCCAGAAGACCAACACATTTAGTATCAATGTAGAAATTAAATTTGTTTATGCAATGTAGAAAACCGAACCAGCATAGAGTCTCACTGCCTTTGTTTGAGGCATCCCCTCATCCCTCTCATATTTCATGGCACAACACCTACTTAATATGCGATGCATGCTAATACCTACTTAGGTCAGGGTGATGTGTTAAAAAAAAAAATTCCATTGCCATCCGACTGCCTGGCAGCATCCCTCCACGTGGCAAGCAACAAGAAGGCTGAGGATATTCCCAACCCGAACCAATGAAGCTCTCATTTTCATATCCAAGAAGTAGCCCTCTTCTTGGTACCGCTCCTACACATTACAACCAATGAAGAGCATAATTGGAGAAAGGGTCAAGCCCATATGAAGTACTCTACTCAGACCCATTACACATACTACACTCGAATAATATTTAGCAATTAGTTGATGTAGTTGATGTTTTCAAACTCTCTATTCTTACTCAACTCCCTAACCATGCTTTCCCTCCACACATCATCCATTCAATAAAAAGGCACATTAAAGCTCAAACCGCCTTTCAGGAGGATTACGCCCTCAATGGGACAAAAGTTCAATTTAAAATATAAAAAAGAAAATTTCAAGAACTTTAGGTTGGCACTAGGGCTGCCACTTATCCGAAAAATTATCGTGTTCCAGTCCGCGTCGTATCCAAAATAAGCTTATCCGGTCCGTTTATAAAAATATCCATTATAAACGGTTAAGATACGGATATATATTGTTTCATTCCGGTTAATATCCATTTCATAAAAACATAACAATATAGAGAATGTAGAGAATAAATTGTTGAATTTAAAATTAAACCAACAATCATAAATAGCCTAATAACTAAAACCCTTAAAAATATATCAACTATTTACTTCATATTTGTTCCATCTTGATCCATTTCAGCACCCATGGGTATACGGCATCGAAGATTTTGGAGAGAATAGACATGGGTTAGGGAAGAATGCACTGACGATTATGACAACACATTGGAATTGCCTTTCTCTTTTTTTCTTTTCCAGATATCCGAAAT
Source organism: Platanus orientalis (assembly GCA_025762735.1). NCBI lineage: Eukaryota > Viridiplantae > Streptophyta > Magnoliopsida > Proteales > Platanaceae > Platanus > Platanus orientalis. Next base: position 9,070 of record JAOXJP010238494.1, on the reverse strand, counting down.
CCGAAATTTTTTAAACGGTTAGGATACGGTATAATTTTATAATATCTGTAGAATAGGATACGGAAGCGAATATTCTCATATCTGATCCGTATCCGATCCGTTTGCAGCCCTACCTGTGATGGACCCAAAATGGGTCAAAGGTTCGAACTCCAATAAGGTTCACATCAATAAGTTCGAAGGTACACATAGTTTTGATAATCGGAATATTTCTATAATACATAAAAATAACATAGGCATAACATTGCCATGATTCAATCATTTCAAAGGTATATAATTCACATAGATTAATGTTAGTACATGATTTGATATTCATAAGGCCGGAGTCACAATAATTTCCAAAGATTTCACATAAAATCAATGATTCGAAGCATGTAATAGGATTCGATTGTCCACATAGCTCAGATAATCACACAGGAAGCATAGATTTTAATGGGATTAATGAGTTTAATACAAATTTACAAAAATTCGGAAGTTTAAATGATTTTCCAATAAATCTAATCGTCGAGATCATCCAAATATCATTTTTAGTGTTCCAAACAAATGGCAAAGCAAGTTTCCCTTTCAAATTGATCATAAATAGTGTAGCTCTTAAAGGATTCACAAAATAGGTGTAAATCTAAATATCAAAGAAGATTCAATGGTTCAAAGTATAAATCTACAAAATTTTCAAAAATTCCAATAAAAAATGGGTTATACCAAGCATAAAGAGCAAAATACTTACTCAACAAGCTAGAATTCATAAATCTAGCATGATTCAATGAATTGAATTCAAGGCTTTCCAATAATCTAAAAGAATTTCATGGAATATCACATAATTTGAAAATCACAAGGGAAAAACACATCACATCACCCACAGTAAGCAAGATTATTTACAATCTTTCAAATTTCTTGCTTCTCTCGCCTACAAGGTTCAAAATGTCGGTGTTGGTGGAAATATCGATCAAGCTAAAATAAAACATCGGAAATATCAAAAATATCAAAAAGAAATATTGTAAAAATCATGGAAACTTAAGAAGCATATTCTAATCTACCTACATATGCATAAGGAAACAAATAGATTCATTAGGAATGATAGCTTATTTTAGTACACCTGTATTTTAATATTCTTTAAAAATACACATGCATACATAATGGTTGACAAAAATATTATAATCTAACCGTATAAACATATGGGAACAAGTAGATTCTCTTCTTTTTCTTCTTTCTTTTATTCAACTTTTTCTTCCTCCTCCTACTTTCTTTGAAATTTATCATTTTTCATATAATTTTTTATCATAACAATACAATGTCGATATTAGGCAATAGTATACTGTGAAAGGGGAATATTCGCTCAACATACCGACATTGTACATCATGTTGACCAAAAAATGGATTTATATAATGTTCTGAATGTTTTGTGTCGGTATAGGAATATGTTGTATCGATCCTTGTAGACATGGACATATGTCAGAAGATATTTAAGATATTTCAAGACATTTGATACCATCCTCACCCAAGCTTCTTCATTTTAATCTCTCAAATTCATTTTCTCTGTAGAAATTAGTATAGATCTAACATCAAATGAATGAACCTAAATATCTCATGAAAGGAAATAACCTATTCTAGCAAAAACTCCCAAGTATGGGATGAACTTACAAATTGGGGAAGAGTTTTCTCCTTATTCCTCCCAAATCTCCAAATTCTCTCTCTCTCTCTCTCTCTCTCTCTCTTCATTTATATGATCTAAGAAGTATAATAGATACAAATAAGGTTTAAAAGGGATAATAAATCGTCACAAATGAGATCCCACATATGTGGGGGTCAAATAGAATTAAGCCACATCATTTGGGTGCAATTTCATATATTTTCGAACTTTCTCGTGCCTAACCGGTTAGGGGTTTGGTGACCTGTCAAGCTCTGACCAATCAGAGGATTGGTGACCAGTCAGAGGATGTCCAGAGGGACATGCCCCGTCTTCTTAACCGGTCATGCACAAGTTAGGAAATTTTCTACACTTTCAACTCAAACACCCTGTGGTAAAATCGACATAACTTGCACGAGAAAACTTCACTCTACAAACCGTTTGAAGGGTTGGAAAGTAGACTCCAATATATTTCCAATGGTATATAGCTTGTTACTCTAATTCACTTGGGATTGGTATAGGTGTGCTTATGAAACCACCCTAAATACGCTATCGAAATAACCTTTAAACTTAACAGGTTCGAGGTCAAACTTGGGTTCTACACTTATAACTTAGTCTAAAAGTTTTTTAAACCACTCTATGGTCTATTTAAAAACATGTGAAATGATAATTTTACCCTAACAATGCAAAATTACATTTTTACCCTTCTAAGGCATTATAGGGTATTACACATGTTGTCTTGCACAAGGCCCATAAATTTAGCCTCCTTCTGGTATCTAATGCTCTCTGACAAGTAATTGGTGTGAAAAGCATTTAAAAACACATTCCAAGTCAAGGGCTCTCCATCATAGACCAAAGTATGCTCAGCAGCCCATCACCGATGTTCCACCTCGCCTCACAAGATGAAAGTAGCCAAATTCACCTTCTGGTCCCTATGGCAGTTCAAGAGCTTAAAGATCTTCTCAAACTATATCAACCAAGCCTCTGTTTCCATGAGATTGGAAGTACCATGGCGCTCAGGAGGTCCCATGCGACAAAACCTCTCAACGGTCATATCCTCATGCACAACCTCTTTGTCTCTAAGCGGCACAACACCCGCGACATGCTCAGGGACTACCTCAATCAAACTATGAATAACCTCCCAAACACCAATCAAGCCATGATCTTTCAACAGTAGAGTATCTAGACTAACTCTAGTACTCCTTTTAGGCGGCATTCTCACCTTTAAACACCAAAACGATAGTCAAATACTTGGATCCATCAAAACTATATCATATATAAACACTCTGATGCAACATGCATGTAAATAGGTGATGTGTGCAATAAGAGATTAGACATAAAATAATATGAATGATGTAACACTATAGTATAAATTCCTACTACCATAAAAAACAAGCAAGGCTAGATAGTTTTCTAATTAAAGTAGAAATGCAATATGAGAGTTAGGATAAACAAAGTAAAAGATACAACTGAAACCTAATTAATATGCTTAAATACCCAACTAAATTAGAGAACAAAAAATTGTTTACTTGTTGTCCAGAATTCTAAGTGTCAAAAAAGTGCTCATTAAAGTGTCTAAACAATAGAAATAATGAAAAATAGGTGATGAATATGATAAAGGGATTGAACTTGCACACTTTAGGGAACTAATGGACTACTTCCAAAGGGTTAGAAAAGTCATTAAGGCTGTGCAAACAGAAACTCCAGCAAGCATAAGGTTCAGGATTTTTATCAAACATAAGGTGTGCAGGAAAATTCAACAAGTTCACTTAATATGATTTCATAAACTAAAGCAAGGAGTTTTGTAAGGGATCAAAGAGGGTTATGTTAGGGTTTAATTAACAGCACAAAATAGGGGCTGTAGGTATTAAAAATACTCACAAAAATAGCCTCTAACAGTCCCAAACTATGCCATAAAAACCACCCAAAACTACTATAAAAAAGGGTATCAAAAGAAGGAAAAAAATTGAAGAGCATACCTAGAGCTTATGATGAAACCCTTGAGATGTCTATCAAAAAATTGTCACCAAAGCCCATACGAAATCCAGCAAAAACCAAGCCAATAGGGGGAGCCAAAATCAACCCAAAATAGTGAAGTGCCGCCCAACCTAGAGAATCCCACTTGGGATTTCTCTAGGGCTTCAAAAATCTAAAGCTTCTCCCCTACTAATAGTGTCGCCTAGCTTTTAGGTAGCCCCTAGGATGTTAGGATCAATCAAAAGCCTTGAGGATTAAAGTTGATGACGAAATCCCTTGAAGCCTATGGCTTTTCAACTTGCTAAAAATTTGTAAAATTGATAAAAATAGAGAAGAGCAACAAAGAAAACAATTGTAACACCCCGCACCATGACGCATATATTACTGTATACATAAGTTTTGCATATACATAGGACCAATAAAATACATATGTGTTGATCTGATCATTAACACAAATTTATAAAGACACCAATGAAAATGTAGAAAGAATCTGAGTGAAACTTATACATTTAGATAGACATTTAAGTCTAGAGTCTTACACAACAAACGGCGAACAAAACAGACACCAAACAAAAAGTCAAAGGCAATTTACTAACCAAGAAAAAAAAAAGGTCAAGGACATGACAATTTATGATGCTGTCACAGACGGATGACACAACTTCGTAAGTCAATATGTATCAATTCTGTAGGAATTCCCTATAAATAATATATGCTTGAAAAGATCTATGAATCTACTTTCTAATGTGACAAACGGTAAGTGAATTGAAGTTTCTTAGAAAACGTTATGATAATTTTCCCAAAAAGTGTCTGTCGTCTGGTATGGTATGAATTAGTAGATTTTGGGGTAATTTTAAAAATACACCAATAAAAATTTAGAATGAATTATAAAGAAAACTATATATGCTTGGAAAGCTCTTGAAATCTACTTTCTAACAAAAAAAACAGTGAGTGAATCCGACTTTTATAGAGAAAATTATAACCATTTTCCCAACGGGTGTCTGTGTTAGAAAAATTATGGCAGGATGACGTCATCAAAGCGAAAAATTTTATACAACCGCAATTTTTACACAATTTTAAAGAATTTTTCACTAAAGACCTACCTAAACACGAAATTGAAAATTAGGGTTGCTATTTAGGCTTATAAAAATATAGAAACTCATAAGAAAGAAAATCTTTTGAAAAAGATTTTACAAGAATAGGGATTTTGAAGAGAAAAAGAAAACTAGGGTTTGAAGAAAACTTTGGGGATTTGAAAGAGAAAATAAAGGAAGAATACAACAAGCTTTGGGAATCAAATTTCAGCAATAGGAGGCAAGTAATCACGTAAAATTTACACGTTTTGTTCCTTGTTTAGGATCTTAGAGTTTTATTTGAGAATTTTAAAGGATCCTTCATGTTCTAAGCCTTGTTTTCTTAGAAAATATGATAAGTTTAAAAGTTTTGTTAATGAAACAAGTAATTGCATGATTTTTTTATGGCAATCCGACTGTTGGCCGATCCATAGTGGATCGACCGATTATTGCCTGGATCGGCCAATCCATGAGTGGATTGGATCGGGATCACTAGGGTCCAAATCAAAGGAACAAAGGCTTAGAGTATAGACCTATGGATTAACGGACTTAGAATGAACCAATCCAAATCCTAGAGAAGGCCTAAAAAGGTTTGGATATATAATGGAAAAAATTAGCAAAATTCAAGTAAATTAAAAAGTATTGAAAAGAAAAAATAGTCTAACTTAAAACGGCCATAACTTTTAATCCAGATGTCAACTCGGGACCCGTGAGTACCTAAAATGAGTGACTCAATGAACTTTTTCTGAAAATGGAAAGATCTCTTATTTGATATATTCATAACTAGTGTTTTGACCGTTTTAATAGATCCGTAGGATCCATTGGGATAATTTTTCAAATCTATAAATAAGGGAATATGTCCCACTGGTTAGTACGACACCTATAAATGATTCTCTAGTTACATCATGATGAATTTAAGCCAATAGAGTGAGAAAAAATTCCTATGAAGTAAATTAGTTTGGCTAATGACCTTAAGTGATTTTCATATAGTTAAACATCTACTAAGGTCTTGAGAGAGCTTCCCAAAGTTCTTAGTTGTATTCTTTGGAAGCAAAAGAAGCAGGTTTTACGTAGTCAAACTAGCCTCCATAAGAGGCAACTTGAAACAAGAAGAATTCTTTTTTTACATGTTTGTAACCTTCATCGGAGTCATTGGAAGCGGATTTCCACCACACTTGTCAGAGTCAAGGGAAGCATAATCCATCGAAGTCATTGAACAGAATGAGCTCATCGGAGTCATTGGAAGCACACTTATAAGGGAGTGGACATAGGCTTGGAGTGCTAAACCACTTTAAATCTTTGTCTTGTGTGGATGTGCTTAGTGTGTACTCTTATTTATTTGGTTTATTTGTCTAATTTCCATTGCAATCTTAATTAATTTAAAAGTAATAAAAGAGGGTTTAAATAGTTAAAAGAATTTTTAAAATAAGTTTAGAGATCCTATTCACCCTCCACTAGGATCTTTAGATCACTATTTTGGGAATTTCAATTGGTATCAGAGCATGGTTACTCTTGATAGCCACCACTACAACAAAAATGGTTTTTAACAGCATACTTTAGGTAGCGTTTTTATAAAAACACTATAAAAGATATAATATTATATAATGTTTCCCTTGGAAAATGCTGGTAGCTAGGGTAAATGACATAAACAACGTTTTGAAAATGCTGTTATAAACATATATAGACAGTGTATTTAAAAAATGCTATATAAAACGTTGCCATAAATTTTTCTACAAAAATGATGAAAACGGCGTTTATACAGCTCTTTTTTTCTCGTTTCTCGTTATGGACTCTTCCTCTATCTTCCTCTCCATTCTCTCAACCCCGACAATGCTAGGGCTTCCTCTATCTTACTGCTCTTCTTTCTCCCAAATCCTTGAACTCCTTGCTTCCTCTTTCTACCTACCACCCCCTCTCTAAACAGTCTTTTTTCTTTTTCCCTTTTGGTTCTCTATTTTCTGTTTCTTTTTTTTTTTTCGGCCTTCCTTATACTCTGTTATAGACTCTTCCTCTTCTGTTGACATTGAAGCTTTCTCTCCTCTCAAATCCTCCTCTTTGAAACTATGAAACTCCAAGGCCACCTTCTTCATCCTCTCGCCTCAACACCATCGTCTCACCGCAAGAAATCTTTCTTGGCCTGGTTTCAAGGTTCATAAAGAAAAGATGCCCAAATGGAGGTTCTGTTTCGGACTAGGAGGGATGGGTTTGAGGTTATATGGTTATAAGCTTGTTCTTGAAGCTATGGATTAAGTCATTTGGCGTTCCAACCAGCTGCTGAAGCAGTGGATTTGGGTCATTTGGCGGTGTATCAGAGGTAAGCTTGCCTAAGCTTATTTAGTGTTTGATGAAATGTGTAAAAGAGGATTTTTTTTCTGTTTTTTACTTAGGTTGATATTTTTTCAAGCTTAATTGAAAAAAAAAACCATTCATTTCATTAGGAAATTGAGAATTAATGTTCTTAACAGTACAATCTCTCTCTTGCAATGGGGATTTCCATGGGATATAGGGATAGGTAATTATTCTCACTGAAACTACAAATTACATCTATTATATATTTTTAGTTAGATCTTTGTTTGTAATACTTTTTTGGAATGAATAAAGAGATATGAGTGGACTATCATCTTCTCTAGCAAATTTATATCATTAGGTGATTTGTTAAGCTTTAGGAGCTATATATTATTCTTGATCTTACAATTTCTTTTAGAAAGTTTCGGTAATTTGGACAGAAAAGGACCAGCCATGGCTGTGTTGGAATTCTTCATACAACACTGATTGAGATGCCAGATGAGCCCGACCAAAAATTAAAGCAAAAAGGTTTTAGTGCATGATGCTTTTATTTATTTTTTCTAATTTCTTTTATTTTTATTAAGGAATTATATGTGTTAGCCTACACAACACGTACCCTTCACCATTACTTCAATTTGATATCAATCATAGCCAAGGTTTGTTACTAGTTCCAAATGATATACCCAATGCTCTTATGACAATATGTGGTCATATTCATTAGGCAATTGCTTCTGTAGACGTTTACAGGACCTGTAAAATAGTTTGGGAGAGGTGTGGCTTCCCCATTGTAAAGATAAAGGCTTAGGGCCAAAGCATGGTTAAAGGCAAAAAGAAGTGAGTCATGGCTTTTATGAGTCAGATATGCCTTATAAAAATTTGCCAATTTTTTATGGTATAGATCTCCATCGTGTACTTCACAATGAAGAAACCCAAATAGGTATAGAAAAGAGGAATATAATCTATATATAAGATCGTGGAATTTTGGCTTTGGGGATTTAAAGAGAGCTATTGGCAACTCACCATATGAAGTTAGGGCTTTGGAGGGAGTTGATTTGCTTTCTTTTATACAGTTGATTGGAAGAAATCTTCTACTTGAGGCTCATTCATTTGATGGTTTGTTCCCTATTTACAGTGACCCTTCCCATCATGTTTCTTTTTAGTTCAGATTGCTTCATTTTTCATCATTTTTTGTTATTTGTCATGATTATTTGTTATATTCATAAATGTACATATTAAAGAGGGGTTCCAATAGTGTTATTTGTGCTGTTTTGTACCTCCAACATGGTGGAGTCAGGGTATATGTTCACTCTTCTAATGGTTTTCCCTTCCGAAAGCCTAACTATATATTTCTATGTTAAGGATGTACAATTTTTTATTTGATAGCAGTTTTTGAATGTAGGTATTTTGTTTGTTTGTGTGTGTGTGTGTGTTTCAGTTTGGCAAGACTATGTGTACAGTGGTTGATTTTTAATAATTATTTCTTTTTGTGGTGAGTACAGGTCTTGAGATTATCTGTTTCTCATGTTTTATTTGTCATATTGTTTTGAAACTGCAGAATTATTCTGATCACAGATAGTAAGAAGCTAATCTGAAAATGCAGCTTTTGTGGGGACCTCTGCTTAAAGATGTGTCAAGGATTAACAACAATGGCTTGGAAAATTCAAACAGGTCCAAATTTTAACATTTTTGTAAAAGAACAGTTTTGTTTGAGAAAAATTGAGTTAACTAAGAAACCCCATTACATGGAATTAACAATCTAGCTTAGCAGATCAAGCAACAACTTATAGATGGCTAATTTGAAGATGCTACAAACACTTGGAGTGAACTCGAGAATGTGATTAGCACCAGCAATAACTCTGTGGTATCCCTCTTTTTAACTTAGTGCATTTACCTGTTCAATTAATTAATTGATTATTTATCTCTTAGTTTCGACAATGGTTTTAATAGTTCCCTATCTAATCGTTTTGGCAATTTAGGACTTCTACAATTTTCTATTGGATTCCGTAAATGACCCAATTTCCATCACAATTGTGGAGTTGTCAAAGGGAATATCAATGAAGAGGTATTCAAAGTATCTAGACTCCATTAGGTTTGCCCCAGGTGGTAATGGTGACTT
>JAOXJP010238484.1:0-23533 GCA_025762735.1 Platanus orientalis | reverse complement strand
TTTGCTTGAATTATTCATTTCCTGTTCAAATTAAACAAAGTGAAGAAAATTAAGATATAAAACTAATAAAACAAAGAAAAACAAACAAAAAGTAAAGACTAAAGGATATGAAAATGATGATAAAATATAAGCATATCAGTAAGTCATTGAAAACATTAATAGAAGTTTTGTCTAGTAGTTGATTATTTAGAACATGTTCAAAACTTTGTGCATTCATACTTTATTAATATGCTCTAATTGTTTCAATTAATTTTCAAAGAACTCATAGCATTATTATGTGATGAACAGGGATCCTCTCTAACAAGATTCAAAAAGGCACATTTTTCTCATCATTAACCTTTTCTTTTTTAATTTCTTAATCATTTGACAATAAATACCTTCAAATCAGGATACATAATTACTTTTATATAAAGAAAGATAATATGAAAGACAATATGTAGCATCCTTAGAAGGATAATACTCAGGCCATGAAGAAATTTGCATGAACTAAGAAGCTTGAAAGTAATGATGATGTTTTTATGATCCAAAAAGTAGGTATTATAAAAGACAAATTTGATATGAGCTTGTTTTTAAGTAAGTCTGTCTTATTTCATCATGTTGGTTGATTAAATAATTCCACATTTAAAGACGTAATCCTAAATCTCATTTTAAAGAAGAAATATCAACCTCTTCAGCATTTGAGTATTGAAGATTTAAAAGGAAGCTCTTTGGGTTGCACTGTTGAAGGTCTAGAATGGTGTATTACGAATTTGATTAATGGAGATTTAAAAGGACGCTCTTGAAAATTAAAGTTTCAACAATAGAATCTTAAGGTGTATTACTTTCTGATTAGTCAACATCTTTTCTTTTGAAGAACAAATCAATAGTTTTTAACTTGGCCATAAACCTATATTTTTAAAGTTAAATTATAATAAGGACTAAATAATAGTATTGTAATTTGTAATTTGTATAAGATGTAAATCATGGATTTGACATAAATATATTGAAGTACTAATTTCTTTTAAATGAAATTAAATATGAATGAGAATTGAGAATCATTTTCTTTCCTTAACAAAAGAACTTAATTAATTAAAAATTAAGGAATGATAAAATTTAAAAAGTTTGGGGGAAGAGAAAGAGACGAACTGAGAAAGGAACTTATAAGTATTTCAATGCTACAATATTGTATGCATGTGATGCATCTTCTTCATTGTCATAAGTCCTAAAAATCCTTGCAAATAGAATAAAAGTCATTAAGATGACAAAGAAGTGCAATTATTCAATATTACTTTAAATTAAACAAATTTAAATCAAAACCTAAAAGATGAAAACAAAGTTTAAAAAAAAATACCAAAAATTTTTGTATATAAAATGATGCATAAATCTGACTATATTTTATAAGAAAAAAGATAAATAAATAGAAAGAAAAATGGTTCAAGAAAGTTTCATATAAATATAAATACTAGAAATTAATAGTTCTCTCATATGACAATAAAGTGCATTGGTGTGAAATAAAATCAAGAATTTGAGATTTTCTATCATGCAAAACTTAATATTGATGCAGACTACAGAAATTACATTTGCAGTAGTTGGAAATAAAATCATTTTATATTTTAACACCAAAAGAAATTGTAATTAAATCACAGATAATCAAATTAATATTAGATTTTAAAGTATGTGTTCATAAGACCATTGTAAAAAACTTAATACCAACACAAAATAGAAACTACCAATTAAAACAAAAATATATAATGGATATTATAACACCAATGTGCCGGTGAACTACCGTCCTTAGTTAGCTAGAAAACCATTATTAAAATTTAAACTTATCACAATATATTACTTAGGTGTTTAGAAATTTGAGTGTTTTTGGAATTCTAAGTACCTGAAACCCTAAATCTCTTTAAAAGCAAATCAAAGAAATGACAAACAAAATAAGAAACAAATGAGAAATTAGATGGGATTTCATCCTTAATAATCTTTAAAACCCTAATCGATGTGTAGTAATCCACAAATCAAACCGAAACCATGTTGTGATATTCAAATCAAATATCCAACTAAGAAAATCTAGAAAAAAGAGCTCCTCATACATGTAGTGGTAGCCTTTTATTTAAGCGTGGGATTAGTTATCGATTAATCAATTTCAAATGATTAGCTGAATAATTCAAAATTTAGTTGTTTATTAATGTCACCGTTGCCTCGTCATCGTAGGAGAAGATACACTCTCACCCTGTTGCTCTTAGAGAGATGAGAGATTTAGGTTTTGTGACTTTGAAAGACGATGAAGATGAGACCTGAACAATTTTTCATGAGTTTGAAAGACGACAGGGTTGGTTTTGGATGGGTAAAGAAAGGAACAAAGCACATAAGGGTTTTCTATTATGTGTACGGTGGATAAATAAAAATAAAAATAGAGAAAATGAAGAAAGCATTGGTGGAGAAAAGGGGGGGAGAGAAAGAGAATAAAACAAAAAAAAATTAAAAAGTTTTGGGGGGATGAGGTGGGAGCCAGGGGGAACTTGTGGATCCCACCCCCATGTAGCTCAATCATTACACAATAGAGATGAAGAATAAAATTTTCCAATATATAAGTAAATAAAAGAACGTACCAAGGGAGAGAGTCTGTGTGTGTTGGGTTTTTTGTTTACATTATACGTGCACACAAATCAATTGAGGCGAGGTGTGGTGTTGTGTGTACATGCTCACATGATAGTCAAATCAATTTTTATTTTATCAATTTCCTTTTATTTCATTTATTAAGAGTAATATTGGGTTCTTTGTTTGCATGACGTGCGTGTATTAACCAACCTGAGATGTGGTAAGGTATGGCATGGTGTGGTGTGTGCATGCTCATGTGGTAGTCTGTAAATACCCCACATCTAAATAAGGCAAGTTTAGAAAACTTGATACTATGTATTTAATTTGAACCCTTGGTATTTGTGAGCAAGAGGGTGATCCTCAATGCTCAAAGGACTTAGACATGGTTTAGAATGGATTAGAGAACCCTTGGACCACTTGGTTTGGACTTTGAAAACCCAAAAGTGAAACAAACCAAAAATTAAAAAAAAAGTCCCAAGCATAACTAATCACAAGATCTCTAACCGGTCACGAGTATGACCGATCACACATCTTATGACCGATCACAAACTAGAGTTATAGTATTCGGGTTTTCCTTAGAGAAAGGTTTGTGGAACCTATGATCAATCATGATTTTTCTTGACCAATCACACTTGTGACCGATCACACATTTCCTGACTGATCACTACTCAAATCTTGAGAAAAAAAATTATGGCACATACATAATAACATGTTAGGCCCTTATTTGACCTCTACATGTGTGAGATATTGCTTTAAGTGAATTATAATCCATTTTAGACCTCATTTGGGTTCATTGGATCATTTAAAACATAAAAGGAAGATAGAAATTTAGAAAAATATGAGAACTCTCATTCTCCAAAAGCAAGGTGAGTCTCTAATGCTTAGATTTAGGTTTGTTTACTATCTCCCTTGTATTTTCTTGTTGATTTATGAATTTTAACTATAAATCCATGGTTCAATCTTTGGCAAAGGAGGTGGTTCAAAAGATAAGGAAGCCCTACTTGAAGCCTTACTTAGCTAGAAGAGGAAGAAGCTTGTGGTAAGTAGTTATACAAGACTTACACTATTTTTGTTTGTCTTATAGGTTCTTATATGTCTTGTATTTGTAAAACTTATTTGAATGGATGTTTCCCCACATGTTAGAAAACCCTTTTACTAGGATTTTAAAAATCTTTACCTGTTGTGATTTGTGATGAGGTTTTGTTATTCCATGTTAGGATCTTAAAAATTCATAAATTAATTTGTAAAGAAAGGTGGTTTTATATGATATGTATTTCTTTAAGATATGAGATTTCATGAGTTTTGAAAACTTTAAGTTAAGATTTTATGATTCTATAGTCTCCATGATAGTTGTTTTTGCATGAAAAGCTTGAATTATCATGAAAATCATGAATACTTGAATTGTAGTAAAGTATATTTTAACATATTAGTGAAAGAATGAAGAAATTAATTGAGTACACATGTAAGAAATGATTATGATACATATTGATTTTTATTAGAATGATAATAGCTAATGGTAGCATATAAATTTCTTAGGGATTGTTATGAATTGAAATTGCAGATGATCGAAAAACATGAGTAATATGATTATTATTAAAACTCTTACTCATATTAGGTGTATTAATTGTATAATATTTAGAAGCATAATAATACAAAAAGTTCAATGATTTCTTATTAGGTAAGGTAAAGAACGATTTGTTGATGTTGCATATATCTCTAATCATACTAGTAAGTATATGACATACAATTTGATGTTTTTAAAATGAAGTTAGTAGATGTCTCTATTGATAGATTAATTTTTTATAATTATGCTAGTGAATACATCATGTGATAATATGTGTTTCTTGTATTAGATTAAATAATATACTATATAATGATAAGATAAGATAAAATGACTATAGATAAAATGAAATGGATAAATGGTCAAGAAAAAAGAAATAATATAAGAAAAACGAATAAAAAGAAGTGTTAAATCGGTGTAAGTTTCCATCATGGAAAGTAAAATGATGATTAGAAAATTGTGATAAGTAAAAGTGATTAAGATATAAAGATAATGAATATGATGATTTTTCCACTTTGGATACGATCTAATGGTGAAGTATGATGATCTTCCCATTAAAGATACAATTCAATGGTGAAGTATGATGGCATATATAAAAAAAGTGATTGATGACTTTTTCATTGGAAATACAACTCATTGGAAAAGTATGACGGTCCTCCTATTAGGGTATAATGCAATGGTATGACTGTCCTCCCATTGGGGTATAATGCAATGATATGATGGTCATTCCATTAAGATATAATGCAATGGTATGGCAATCCTCTTAGTAAGGTGTAATGCAATGGTTTGATCGCCGTTATGATTAGGGGTAATATAATATGTCAAAATATAAAGAAGTAAAATGAAGTGTAATCAAGTGAAACAAGATGTAAGTGTAAGAAAGATTAAGTGATGACTCTTCTATTAGAGAATAATATAATGTGCCAAAGTATTATTAATGTAAAGTCTCCAATTAATGAGAAGAAAATAAAAATATATGAGAAGAAACAAAAAATTATAAGAAAAGAAAATGTCAAGAAAGGAAATTGAATTATTTATGTTTCCAAAGTAAAAAATGTTTATAAGATATGTAAAGAATAAAAAATATCAAGATAAGAAACAAAGACTGTAAGCTTAAAGAGTAAAGAAAATACGTAAAAGAAGTGAAAACCAATAAAAGAATGAAATAAATGTTATAAGAAAGAAAGAATCTTAAGAAGACAAAAAAAAAAAAAAAATCCAATGAACTACAAAAAGGAAATAAAGTTTATAAATTATGAAAGGAAAGAAAACATCAAGACAAAAAATGAAAACGTTTAAGTCTCATAGAATAAGAAAAATCTATAAGTTAAGTAAGAATCTGAAGTAATTTAAAAGAAAAATGAAAGTATATGAATTACTAATGAAAAAATAAGTTCTTAATGATAAGTAAAAAAAATGGAATACCAAGAAAATGGTAATAGTATGAAACATTCAATGGGGGATAAGAACTCCCACGCTATGTAAGATGATAAGTGATAACTATAACATGATAATAAATTATAAGTAATCATTGACAAGTGATAAATAAAACAAATTAAAGATTTTCTTACAGCTTTGATACATGAAAAGAGTAAGAAAAAAAAAGAAATGAATAAGTAACCAAATTAATGGAAAAAAATTAATAGTGATCGAAAAAGGAATTAAGTGATTAAAGAACTTAATAAGTTAAAAAGAAAGAAAGATGATGACAAGTAATGAAAGAGTGAATGATGTAAGAAAAATGATAAGGTAAACATTTATGTGAATAGTAATACATGTAGTAAGCTTAAAGGTTGTGATACATGTTGAATATAGAAATTTAATATTATATATTCATTTATACAAATGCAACAATATAAATGTTAGACATTTAAATATTTATGCATATTTACCATAAGATGCATCATATATGTTTGTCCATATTATAAATATATAGATCATACATGATAAATGTTATAAAATGACTATAATGAAATGTATTAAATATCATACTTGAATTGTCTAGTAAGTATTGTCATGAAATACTTTACATACTTTGCCATACAAACAATAATGAATATTTAGAATGGTAGATCCATGTAAAATCCATGCTTAGATTTCATATGACATGCCATGATGATATGTTGTATAGATTTATGATGTATAGTAGCTAATGAATGTACACTTGGACATGACTAAATGTTGAAAATTGTTATGCGCTTTATATAAAGATATGTTAAGTATTTTGTATTGAAAAGATTTATGTTTTGCCCATCCAGTTCCATTGTATATTTTGTATACCTACTTACGAGGGGTAAAACTCACAATTTTATATTATTTTTCAAGTTGATCATAGACTACAAGTACGTCAATTGGAGTACTTGGTTTTGAAGGAGGGTATCCTAACAGATCCCATCTTTAGTCCTTATTTCCAGCACTAGTATAGTCTTTTCATTTTATAATGAACCTTGTATATTGGGTTGTGTTAACCCTTAGAATTAGGAGTTTATGTTTTGTAATACATTTATACAGAACATAGTTGGACTATATTTATTTGATATTGAAGATGTTGATAAAGATTTTTATGTTTTATAGATGATGGATGAGTTTTATTTCTGCTACACATGTAATGTTAGTGATTTGTTCTTATTCCGTTACATATGTTATGTTAAGATTTAAATTACGGTCTAAGTGACCTTACAACTTAAGGTAAATGTGAAAATTTTATAGTGATTGGAATATGGATTCAGTTTGTAGCGATCCGAATTCACGCCTAAATATGGTTATAAAATTTGAGGTCATTACACAATCACATCAGTTTTTATTTTATTAATTTAATTTAATTCCTTTTTATAAGAACTATGTAAGAAATTGTTTTCTTATATGCTGGAGAACGTGGAACATGAAATTGTTGAAAGATTCTTGTTGTGAAAAAAAAAAACCAATTAGAAGAGACTCATAAAGAACACTCATTGGAAATACCTGTTAGATGAAGCTCGTTAAGGAGAGAAGCTGCCCATTCGTTATCTAATAAAAGAGGACATCTCTCATTTAAAAAAAATAGGGTATAGAACTTATAATGAAAGAGAACTCTCTGTAACCTTTTTTTTTCTTTATAGTTTTGCTTTGATTTATTTAAATTTATTTATTTTATTTTGGATTGAGCCACATATATTGCCATTCATGTTGGTTTTCTCTTATTGTAACAACAACAACAACAAACAACCTTATCCCAACTTGGTCTTCCCTAATTGTATGGGTCTAAAAATAATTTGTTATTGAATCCTAGGGCGGTTGTCAAAGTACTCTGTTGCATTGAAATAAAGGGAAGCAAATACCATTAAAGATAGTGTCTATTGACACGCCTTGAATGGACCTATGATATGTTTTTAACTTTTCTTATTTTTATTGAATTAGTTACTATAGAGAAGAATTTCTTTCTTTTATAATCAAATTGATCTTATTCATTCTTATATCATAGTAATTGATTATTCATATCAATCGTAGTATACTTTCATTATTTTCTATTCTTAGATATAACAAGTGTACCCCTAGAAAATGTTTGAGAGCACTTGTAGCAGAACTACCAAACAAGGGTGCTAGAGTAACACTATTATCATTCTCTAACAACAAAAAATCTATTGATACAACCAAATAATAACATTATTGATTGAAATTCATCTGATATGATGATCAAGGATTTTTGAAAGATGAGTAAGAATTTTATAGGTAGTTTGCATGGACTCTTCTAAATTGTTAAAGCATATATGTCATATCTACAGTCCATGGGTTATAGAGTAACACTTCCATTTTTTCTGTTTTTTTTTGTCCCTCTTTTAACATTACTTTTGTATGATTCACTCTTTTCTCGTAGCCAACAAATAAAATGTTCAGATTTATTTTTGCTAGCATATATAATGTATTATATTTGTTTCATATAGAAAGCTTATGAAATGCAAAGATTTCTTTTTCTTTTCTACATTTTGTTGTGCCATTTTGCATATGTACATGTTTACTCAATACTTCAAGTTAGATTCCCAAACATGTATCATATTGCATTTAACCTATCCATATCCATGCAACATTGTTTGTAGGGACTTCACCAGCATGATGTAAGATCTCGGACTATGTTGACTTGATAAAAATCATTATACACATTTTATTGCTTAATAGGTTTTTTAATGCATTGAAGATTTAGGGATGAATTCAGCTAACCAATTGAACACAACCTTGCATGAACTAGTTGATTTTCACAAACGAAAATACTAGGAACAAGGAGACTTGTTGATTTTCACAAATGAATATACAAAGAATTAGGGTAGATGAAAGACTCTCTTCAACTTCAAAATTTCATTAAAAAACTTAATTATTTCAATTACAATTGTGAATATATAGACCATAACCCAAAAAACCAAAAAATAGAAACTTTCTTAACAAATTCAAGCTCTTACTACATTAGTAATTGCTAAAAAGAGGAAAAATTATTAAAAAATTGAAATTTCCTAAATCTACCCAACACCACCCTAATATTCTTAAAACAACTTATTAATATATTTCTAAAATAAATTGCATAAAAAATTCCCCAACATATTAGAGAATTAGAAGTTCTCCAAAATAAAAAAATTTAATAGAAGTGGCCATTTGAGGATCTAAATAATGGATTTTGAGGGCCTTCTAAACCTCAAATTGTGGTAGCTATTTAGGACACCATAAATCTCATTGAGCTAGTCATTTTGAATACTTAAACTTTGAAATCAGTCGTCAGGATCAAAAGTTATGATCGTTAAAAGTTTATGGGTCAATTTTGACTTCTTATAATCCAATGTTCTACATGAACTGGTTTGTAATTGCACTATATGTAACACCCTCAAACCTGAACTCAGATATGGGTTCATGTTGCCTCGAATTCAGATTTGTTACTGTTCATAAGTCCAATAATCCACTTGCCCAAATTTTGGGTGCACAAGTAAGATCCAATAGTCTACATAGTTCTCATTAATTTTCTTTATATTCATTTAGTTCAATAATCATATTTCAATAGTTTGTGGAAACGTGCTTAATAGTCAATGACCATACACATTTGGTTCGATAAAAGTGTGGAAGCGTAGCCCAAAATCCACTAAGATCATAATAGTCTAATAACATCAAATCAAAATAGAGATATCACTAGGGTGCCCTTTCACCCAAATATACAAAAGGGAACAACTATAACGCTAAAAATAAGGACCCAACATAAAGGGATCTCAAAATACGTCTATGACAATGATACGGATAAAAGGGAAAAGCTGTGGATGCCATAGCAAGTTCTTAAGATAGAGGACTTAAAATAGTAGTCAGTTTGAAAAAATAAACGGCTGGATTAGTTTCAATCTGTAAGAAATCTAGCAAACTATAAATAATCTGAAGTAATGAACACATTTGAATACTAGCATGTCCAAAGGTCAATACAAAGTTAAACATATATCAAAGTAGAAATTGCAATCATGCTAGTATAAAAATATCCATAGTCACATGTCAGACAAAATCCAATTGTTCAAATCAAAGATCTAAGTTTGAATAATAATTCAATGTGAAGATCACAACTCATAAATTCAAGGACATAGGTTAGTCTCTAGAGATCCGATGTTTTATGATTTTGGAGTATTTAGAATTCGATGTTCAAAGCGTTCAAAGTCCACATGGCTCACAATAATTGAAGTTTAATATTTGGAGTTCAAAGATTCAAAGTATTCAGAGTTCGATGTTCACAGTGTTCAGAGTTCACAAGGTTCGATGTTCGAAGGAGTCCAAAGTTGAATGTCCATAAAGGTCCAATGTTCGATGCCTAAAGGTTCAATGTAAAGTATTCGTATACTTTGGCTAACCCCATGAGTAGGATCTTGATCTCGTGTCAAATCCCACGAGTAGGGCTAATGTCCTTGTTATAACCTAAGGAAGATGACCAATATCCGTGAGCCAAAGAGCATGTCTGGAGTACTTTCTTACACTTAGCCTTGTGAGTAGGTCCAAATAATCAAGGACACATTTATCTCGGTGTCAAGGCTCACATAATCAATGGTCACACTTAGCCTAGTGACAGAGCACAAATGGATCAAATGTTCGAAATCCAAAAGGGTCCACATTAATAAGTTTGAAGGTCCATATAGTTTCAATAATCAAAATGTTTCTATAATGTGTAGAGTAATTGTAAGCATCACATTTCCATAAATCAATCATTTCAATAGTACATGGTTCACTTAGATTCAATGTTAGTGTATAATTCGATATTCATAAGTTTGGAATCACAACGATTCACTAAGATTTCTCATAGAGTCAATGATTCAAACATGTAATAGGGTTCGAACATTCACATGGTTCACATAATCACATAGGAGGCATAAAGTTCAATAAAATCAATGATTTCAATATATTTCCACAGAAATTCTGAAATTCACATGTAATTCAATGAATCAAATCATAAAGATTAGCCACTATCACTTTTAGTGTTCCAAACAAAAGGAAAGACAATATTACCTTTCAAATTGATCATAAATAGAATGGATCTTGAAGGATTTACAACTTCACACATGTTTTCAAAGATTCTCATAAGAAAAATTCATATTTCACATGTTCTAAAAGATTCTTTGAAGGAGATCAGTCCACACAATACCTAAGATCAATAATCTTTCACAAAACAGGTGTAGATATAAAGAACAAACAAGAATCCATGGTCTAAATCATAGATCTGCAAAATTTTCATAGATTCCAATAAGAGGAGAGTCATTTCAAGCATAAGGAGCATGTAAACTTACTAAACAAGTTGAAAATCATAAATCTAAGATAATTCGAAGGATTGAATTTAAATATTCCCAACAATCTTAAAGTTTTCCATGTATGACATCACATAATCTGAGATCACAATAGGAATTCACCTCAAATCCCCCATAATAAGCAGGATTTACTTAGTAGAGGAGCTTATATTCTAAAAATCACAAGGTTCAATGGCTTAAAACATGACTTTTCACATACTTTCAGAGATTCCAAAGAGTTTCGACAAAGATCAAAGAAATTCAAGGAGGATTTACAACATCAACCTCATAGTAAATAAGAGTTGCTTACAAGAGAAGCTTAAGTCCAAGATTCAAAGAGTTAGATCAAGATTTTCAAAAATTTCAGAAGTTTCAAAGGGTTTCTATAACCAAAACACAAAGATCTAAGAGAATCAAAGAGGAAAATACATCACATCATTCATAGTATGCTAGATTTTCTTACCAAAAGCTCAAATCCAAAGTTTCCAATCAAGAAACATTCTCTTCAACCTCTATTCACACCTTACTCTATAAAATAGGTATAGTTCTAGTACTAGAAGAATGTAATTAGGAGGTTCTAGTAGAAAAACTAGCTATTCTAGAAGAATTTCTATGATTAGAAGTATAACTTACCAAATTGGGGAAGAATTCCAACCTTCTTCTTCAAAACTCTGTAATCCTTGTTTTATTTGTTCTAAATGAGCCTAAATGACAAAATAAAGTGTAAATAGGGTTTTAAGTCATCATAGACGAGATCTCACTCATGTGGGGGTCAAATGGGAGCAAATCATATCATAAGAATGACAAAATTCACAACTTTTAAAAATTTCAACATTTTTGGGCATGTTATGATTGATCATTCGTGATCGATCACGGATTACCTAAAAAAGTATCGAGAGCCATGTTGTTTCATTCATGATCAATTATGTCAAAAATAGGGTTTCATGATCAATCATAAGATCTATGATTGCTCACGCATCTTCTAGAAAAATCCTACACAGATGACCCTCAATTAAATGGTTATAACTTTCACTAAAAAAAACTCCCAATTATAAACCCTTTGATGAGTTGGAAAATAGACTTAACAAACTTTCCAATAAGGTATGACTTACCCTCTAATTCAGTAGGGATTTGTGTCAATGGGCTTGAGAAGTTACCCTAAATATGTTTTCAGGACAGCTTTGTAACTTGACAAGTTCATGGTTGAACATGAGTTCTACACTTCTAAGTCAGTCCAAAAGATTATTAAACCATTCTAAGGTCTATCTAAACATGTGTAAAGACAATTTTACCCTTGCACATGAAAAATTATATTTTTACCCTTTTTAGATATTACGAGGTATTACATTGTATTATTTTCTCGATGACAAAACTATTTTATGTTAGGAGCCTCATGTAGGAAGGGTTTGGGTTTCTTGCAAACCGGGTTTAATTTTTGGCCATATGGTTGACCCAATAATCCGGTTCATGGTTCCCCCCCCCCCCAAAGCATAGCTTAGTAGAGACATAAATAAAAATAAAACTTGTATTTTTGTAGATTTTCTTGGAAAGTCAAGTTAATTTAGTGGTGGTTGAAAATTGTAGCTAGCTTATAGGGAATAAGGTGGTAATTGTCTAGGAAGTTGTTTTAATTAGGTTGGAAATGAATATTTGAGTTTGGAAATAGAAAAATTAGTCATGGAAAATGTGTTTTGTGGTCTTTTGTGTAAAGCATTCAATGCTTTTGTTAGTGGACTTTATACAAATAATTTCCCCTCATTCTCTATATAAAAGGGTTTAGTTTATGATATAAACAGATTTGAAGTTTTATGTAAAATTATTTTTGAAAATTAGCTCTTAGCCTTAAGGATCCACCAATTGGCGTGAGGGATTTCGCGATTATCAAGTTTGTGCCGTTTTATTTTTAAAGCGATAAGTCTTTTGTATTTTTCCTTTAAACTAAACCACTACCCTTCTCGCTTCCGTTTCGAGTGCGCGGTGTTGTGCCTCTACCGATTGCGCCTTATTTTTTCTCTCGCATCACATTGTACATGAATTTATGTCACTTCCAAACTGCATCAGCCAGTAATCATCCGTGTGGATAAAATCACCACCCTTTCCCCTTACTACCTCTCTCACGTATCATGTAGGTCCATAGTGCCCCTTTCGAGCTGTGTAAGAACTAACATATGCAAAAATCCCTAAGACTAACAGAACGTGTTAAACTAGGTCCTTTAATCTTTGCAATCATTTGTTCTTCTTAGAAGGGATTTGTCGTTGATTGCTTGTGAGTGCAAAGAAAATATCTGTTTGGTTTAGACATGGATGGGAAGGCATTTGCACCCACAACGAACAAAGTGTTGATTTTCGAGATGATAAAACAAATAGAGAGAGCTTCAGATGCTATTATGGGTCAATCATGCAAATACATGAACAATCGTGCACACTTCAATTATGCACAAGGTTACTTATTCGCAAAGCTTAGTGTGTTTTCATTCTCACACAGCAAGGCTGGTTCATTCGTGAAGTTCAACCTTGGTTCATTCATGAGCTTCGAAACTCATTCATTTGCGAACTTCGAACTTAGGTCATTCGTGAACTTGGACTTAGTTCATTCTCTAGATTCACACTTGTTCATTCGCGCGATTCACATTTGTTCATTCGCAAGTATCAAACATAAATTCAAACTTTGAGTTTTCTTTTTGTTTGTTTTACCACTGATTCATCCAATACAGAGAATGTGTCGTTTTCGCGTTTCTTGAAGATAGTCAAGACCTCCCAACATTGTGCAAGGGATGCGGTCAAGATAACTCCGGGATACAACGTCGCTCGAGTAGAATCCTTGTCTCTCTACGGAATCGTACTCTCCGGCAAAGACAAATAAACTTTTTCCGTTACTTAAAGTCCGGTGTTGCAATGTATTTAAATTTGTTAAAATTTCAACAGCATAATGTTCCCATTTATGTCCAAGTAAAAATATATATTTGGTCAAGACACGTGGTGATTTCTTACAACATCAAGTGTCAAGACAACTCGACTCATAGAGAGGATGCTTCTCTTGAAAGAAATGACATTCTCTAGAGGAGTATATGACCGGACAATGGTCAAGGTAGCAAGATGATAAAGGTGATGATGGTGAGATACAGGCAAGAAGCGAGAGTGGAACAGTGAAGTCCACTAGCTGAAGAGGCAAGTGTTGGATTCCCTTCCTTCAGAGAAGAGTATCTGGTACAACACGCCGCTCTCTTAACTCACCCTTCTTCTTCAACGGTGAACAACAAGCTTCACTCATCAACGTTCACCCCACTTCAGCAAAAGACACCGTTTTCCTCATTCCCGTTCTATGTATATATAGAGGAGGGGAGTGAGGTTCATTCACCAACTCCATGTCCATTAGCACAACTTGATGTTGTTGGTCAAAACAAATTGACCTCATCAGTGTATGAAACACTGGTTGACAAAACTGGGTGATTGAGGTTTACATGATTTTAGGTGAGCATCAGTTTTGGTGAGGATCAAATAGTCTTTGATTCTCAAAGAGATGAGATGCCGGCAGGTAACAATGTGAGCAGGAGGGTCAGGTGACTTTTTCCCAGGCTTTCACCAAAATGGTAAACACCAGGAGCAGCCAGGCAGGTCTGCGACCAGGGGTAGAGCCACGTAGAAACAACGGGGAGTTGCCCCCCCTCAATGTGTGAGTATGCTTGTAATAATAATGGGCCTGACAAAATATTATGCTTGATTGGAATCAGTTGCTCCCCTAGAATATGAGAGTTGGCCCCCTTGAGGGTGTTTACCCCATGATTGGAATAAGTTCCCCTCCCCCTCCACCCCTCTTACCAGGAAATGAGTTCACGTCAACTCTAATCTGAAGTGATACCACTCCAGTCTCTGCTCAGAGTGTAACACAATGTCAGACAAATAGTGCATTAGGCTCAAGATGGTGTCCAGGTTGCCAAGTGACTTCATTTGGAATAAAATGGGTGGGAATTTAAAATTTCATCTAATCATTGCCCATTTTATTCCATGTAAAGTCAACTGATGTATTGGACTCCAAATCTTGGACAGAACATATATTTCAATTAGTAAATGCACAAGTATATTTACTATAATACCCTTCTTTGACCCATGTGTATAGGCTTAAACACCCTTTGTCAGGCCACATGTCACACACTGATTGCTAATGGAGTGGTACATGTTCATTGATACTGGAGATGATTTAAAATCCCAGAGAATCCTTGCCCCAGGATCGGATTAGGTGCGCCCCTTAATGGGTGCCAACAGTGTGTTCGCAACCAGCAGGTGACACGTCACATTGAAAAAGTGATTTATACTTTTTGAGAGATGCATTTCACTTTTTTTATGTGACGTATCACCCTCTGATTGTGGGCATACCATTGGCATCCAGTAAGGGGACGCACATAATCCTTTGGTTGGCCCCCCCTACATGAAAATCCTGGCTCCGGCCCTGAGTGGAAGTAAAGAATCATCTAAATCAGTATTTCATTTTTCTGGTCTATGGGATTACCAAGAAAAAATACTCATTCTATCACTCCGCTAATGGCTTCTTACTCCAGTTTATGCTCCTTAAAACGCCTAATTCTTAGAGATTGCAACCTATCCAAAGGGGAAATTCCTAGTGATTTTGGAAGTTTACCCTCATTGGAAGTGTTGGATCTTAGAAACAACAAATTTTGTAGCCTACCATCCAGCATTAGATGCCTTTCTTGGCTCAATATTCTTAGATTGTGTAATTGCACAATGCTTCAATCACTCCCAATGCTTCCATCAAGATTACACCGATTGTCTGCAAACGGTTGTACATTGTTGGAAAGGTTATCAAATCTGGGTCAAAAATTAAACGGTTAAAAATATCAAGCTTCAAAACTGCAGCAAGCTAATGAAGATTCTGTAGAAAATGAGGCACTCTCTCTTAAAAATATAATTTATTTTATTTTTTAAACTCTCTTTAACACTTAAAAGAACTCTCTTTTCTCACTCTTACAAGCTCACGTATGCACTCCTCTATCTCAAGACACTTACTTGAGCGATACTCATTAGGACACACTCAAGAACTCACTAAGAGAGACACTCACAAATGAGACGGTCTCTGCCCCTTTCATAGATGCTTAGGACCGACTCATGGTTCAATCATGATTTCTCTAGAATATTAATGTTGACAGACTATTTGAGTCGGTTCTCTTATCTTGAGAATTCTGGCAGCCGGTCTCATGAAATCCCTAAAAAATTCTGGGATGCCAACTCTCTCTTTTTTTTCTAAAGAGTTGGTGTTGCCCTGTTTCTTAAGACTCCCCCTCAACACTCTCTTTAAATGGTGATCTTCTAGTTATGCCAAGTGCTTTTTGATGCTTGACAAATGCTGAATAGCTGAGTCCTTTGTAAATACATCAGCAACTTGGTCTTTGGTTTGACTGGTGTCAGTGTGATATCTTACTATAGGACTTTTTCTCGGATGTAGTGATAATGTACTTCAATATGTTTTGTCTTAGCATGGAAAATGGGATTTTTGGCTAATTTTATGGCTGAGAGATTGTCACAATATAGTGACATTGGCTTGGTCACTAGCTGATGCAAGTTTTCTAAGAGCAGTATCAGCCATGTGAATTCCTGGGTGGCCATTGTTGCAGATCTATATTCTACTTCAGTGGTTAATAAGGAGACTATCGGTTGCCTCTTACTGCACCAAGAGATTGTTGCTAATCCAAGGTTGAAAGAGTATCCAATCATTGATCGGCGAGTGATTAGATCTCCAGTGAAGTCAATGTCACAATATCCAATCAACTCGCACTTATCCTTCCTGTATAGCAATCCTTAGTTAGTTGTACCTTTTATGTACCTTAGTATTCTATGAATAGCTTCTAGATGAGGTTTTCTTGGTTCTTGCATGAACCGACTAACCACTCCAACTGTGTGTGAGATGTCTGGTTGGGTCAATGTCAGATAAATCAGGCTCCTGACAATTTTTTTGTACATCGCAGAATCCTTCAAAACCTCACATTCATCAGCTCTCAACTTTATGTTAGTCTTCATCAGTGTTGATATTGGCTTGCAATCAGTCATGCCTAATTTTTGTAAAAGGTCTCTTATGTATTTTTGCAAGCATAAAAAGAGACCTTCTTTGACTTGATCAATTTCAAGTCATAGAAAATGTTTGAGTTCCCCGAGCTCCTTCATCTGAAATTGTACCATCAAATTTTTTCTTGTGCGGCTTATCTCTTCAACATCTCTTCTATGATGATTAAGTCATCAACATAAATGAGCACAATCGGTAGTCATCCGTCTTTAGCTTTTACAAATAGGCCCAAGTCTGCAAGGGTGGCTAAGTATTCATTCTGTAGTAGAAACTCAGCAATCTTTCCGTACCAAGCCCTTGGTGCCTACTTCAGTTCATAGAGAGCTTTTCGTAGCTTGCACACATAACTCGGTTGGTCTTTGCTCTCAAACCCTTTTAGCTGCTCCATGTAAATGTCTCGATCAACCTCCCCATAAAGGAATGCATTTTTAACGTCCATCTGTCATAGTTTTCAAGACTTACTAGCAGCCAGAGCTAATAGTACCAGGACTGTTGTGATTTTGGCTACAGGATTGAAGGTCTCATCATAATCAAGCCCATATTGTTGAGAGAATCCTCGAGCAACAAGGAGAGCCTTATATCTTTCTATAGATCCATTTAGGCGAGTCTTTACTTTATAAACCCGTCGGCATGATATGGGTTTGATGTCCTTAGGTTTTTGTCCCAAATCTCATGTTTAATTCTACTTAAGAGCCATAATCTCTTCTTCTATGGCTTATTTCCATTCTTTACTTTTGCATGCTCCTTCATATGAAACTGGCTCTTGAATATCATCAATCTCTACCAGAGCAGCATCAATATATTTTGGATTTGGCTTTCTCACTCAACTAGAATGCCGTATCATTTGGCCTTCATCAATTTACAGTTCACTTAGCCTAACCTCTTCAGGTGTTCTTGGATGATGAACACTATCTTTCCAAGGACTGGTGTGATTTCTTGGTGAGGATGGTAGACTATGTTGTTCTCGATCTTCTAGTTCATGGACTTGGTTGCCATCTTTCTCTTTCACCTCCTCAGTCTTCAATCTTTGAAGGTCATCCTCTAGGTCCTTAAATCTTGGTAACATAACTTCTTGTGACCACCATGATGACACTTCATCGAATACAACATTCTAAGAGGTGTAGCATTGATTAGTAATGGGATCACAACACCTCCAGCCTTTCCGTTCACTATCATATCCCAAGAATATGCATCGTAATGCCTTCTGTCAAACTTGCTACGTAATTGATCTAGTACAAACATGTAGCAGATGCAGCTGAAGACTCAAAAGTGTTTTACTATATGCTTGATATTCCAGAGCTTCTCAAATGGAGAGATGAATTCTAACTTTGGCTACAAAAAACGATTAATTATGCAGGTTGTTGTTTTCATACATTCTACCCAGAATTGACTCAGCACATTCTTGGCATGTAGCATGCTTTGGTAGACCTCCGCAAGATGTTGATTCTTTCTTTCCCTGACCCCATTTTGTTGTGGAGTTCTTGGATAGGTTAACTATCGTCGAATCCCATGTTCTTTTAGATATTTTGAGAATTCTTTTGATGTAAATTCTCCCCCTTTATCTATGCAAAAGCAACGAATCTTGCGGTCGACTTCTCTTTCAACTTTATCTTTAAATTCTTTAAAATTTGAGAATACTTCAAACTTTTCTTTAAGGAAGTAAACCCAGACGTACCTTGAAAAGTCGTCAATGAAGGTCACCATGTACTTCATTTCACCGACTGAAGCTTGTTTTACTCGTCTAAACACATCTGAATGGACAAGCTCCAAGGGCCTCTTAGCTTAAAACTTTGATTCCTTGTATGGTAATTGGTGAGCCTTCCCATACTAGCACCTAATACAGACTGTATCTGTTTGAACTTCTAAATTAGGAATACCCTTGAGTATCGATCAACCCATCATTACCCTTAGCTTATTGAAGCCCACATGCCCTAGTTGAGCATGCCATAGATATATTGTCTCAGTTCGAGAAGTCTTCTCAATATAGGTTGATTCAGTTGACATGATGTAAACCGAGTCTAGTCTACATCCCGTGATAATCGGCTTATCAAACAACTTTAAACTTTGATAGACATTAACATCATTTAGGCCAAATACGACAAAATTACTTAATGATGTTAATTGTGAGACAGATAGTAAGTTCTTTCCCATACTTGGCACGTAAAACACATTCTACAGTTGGGCTTCCTTCTTGCTGAATCTGAGAATGCAGGTAACTTCTCCTACATGAGTAATTGGAATCCGAGCATTATTCGCCGTGACAACCACTTTGCCGCCTTTGTACTCAGCCAAACTCAAAAACTTTGATTTATCTCCTGTCATATGGTTTGAACATCTTGAGTCAATGATCCAGTCCTTATCATAGTTGATGTCTTGGGGACAGGAGATTGTATGTGTTGTCTCTTCACATTCTTTGGCAACAGCACCAAGTGCTAATTCATGACTCCCCAACATCATAGAAATTATTGCATCCAAAGTTGGCATTTTAGTTTTCTCAACTATTGCCAAGGATGTTTGTTTTTCTCAATCTTTCTTGTTTTTACTCTAGAGATTTATCATGGTTGCTGAGTTTCCTTCACTTATCTTTTTCTTTAAAAACCAGCAATCATGAGCAAAGTGACATTTCTTTCTACAATTATAGCACTCGATGCTCCTCCTCAAGCTTCTTTTTCGTGGATCATCATTGTTTCTACTTTCTTGGATCCCCCTGACTAAGTGTTTTATTTATGTTGCTTAGACTCCATGACCTTTGTTTTCTTTGTCTTTGTGATTACTTTGCCTTTATGGGTGAAGAGTGTTTTTTCTTCATCTTTTATAGATATCCCAGCCATTTGTCTGATTAGGGTTTTCTGATTTGCCAATAGACTCTTTAGTTCCATGAGAGACGGTTGAGTTGGCCATCATCTACTTGCCGTCATAAACCTACTATATTTGGGTTTTAGCTCTCGAGTTATAATGCGCCTTATCCTATTCTTATTGATCTTTGACTTTGGATCTAACTGGGAGATTTTATTGCAAAGAGTTTTTACCTTCATGAAGTATTGACTAATTATCATCATCCCTAGCATAATTGTCGCCAACTCATTTTCTAGGAACTAAAGACAATCATCATTTGTCTTGGCAAAAAGTTTTGCCAGTGTATCCCAAACCAATTTGGGCATGTCAGTTTCCTTAATATGTTCTAGCAGTTCTTTTTGAACTGTTGTTTTCAATACGAACAAGGCTTTTCCGGCCTTAATTTTTCACTTGCGTAACGCCTCTTCATTTTCACTTGAAGGTGGAACCGTATCACTATCACCAACTATCTCCTAAAGATCTTAGCCTTACAGGTATGACTCCATACAAAACGCTAGAATACATAGTTGTGATCGTTTAATTTCTCAAGTCCTCCAATTATATTTGTGAGATTTGCCATCGTGATTGGTATAATCGCACATCGATTCTTATCACCAAGAAATTCAATCCCTAACTGATCAACTTCACAGAGTCTCACTACTCACGATGAACACCAACGATCTTATCTTACGGCAAGCCGAACCTTGTGCTGAATCCGCTCTATGGGTTATGGACCCACCACACTTCCACTTTGCTGAATTGGACCCCCTCTCATATCACTTGTAGAAAATGAGGCACTCTCTCTCTTAAAAATATATTTTATTTTATTTTTTAAACTCTCTTTTACACTTAAAAGAACTCTCTTTTCTCACTCTTACAAGCTCACGTATGCACTCCTTTATCTCAAGACAAGGACACTTACTTGAGCGACACTCAGTAAGACACACTCAAGAACTTAGTACTAAGAGAGACACTCACAAATGAGACGGTCTCTGCACCTGTTATAGATGCTTAGGACCAACTCATGGGTCAATCATGATTTCTAACATTAATGTTGACTGACTATTTGAGTTGGTTCTCTTATCTTGAGATTTCTGGCAGCCGGTCTCATGAAATACTTAAAAAATTCTGGGACGCCGACTCTCTCTTTTCTTCTGGAGAGTCGGTGTTGCCCTGTTTCTTAACAGATTCAGGTTCGGGGGGATTTGAATCAATACCAACTATTCAGATGGAAAGTTTTCTTCAGCTCTCTCTCTCTCTCTCTCTCATTATTCTAAAATACCATGCTTTGGATGGAACAGGGTATGTTTGGACGAGGTGATTTTAACATAATTCTTCCTGGGAGCGAGATTCCAGAGTGGTTCAGATATCAATCTTCAGAGCAAACAGTGTCTTTTATGTTGCTTCCGCGAAGGGGATATGAGATTGAAGGGTTGATTATGTGCTCTGTTTATGCCGCTGGCAAAGAAACTCTGTTGTCTATACCTGAATCTGATCTCATTATTAAGACTTACTTTGAAGTCCAAGGTGCCAAAAAAAGAGCGATGGAGCCAACCAATTTTTTTGGATTCAGTAGGTCATAGAGATAACATGTTGGTGAAATATATAAAACTTCATTCTCTTGGTATGTTTGAAGGTGGGAATCAAGTGCATGTTACAATATTTAGGTATGGTAAAGTCCAAGTGAAGAAGCGCGGGATAGATGTGGTTTACATATCCAGTGAAAATGCTTCCAGTCAAATTCGTGAGTAATGTTCTGTAATTTTGAGTGGCTTATACATTTTAAGGGAAGCATGTACTTTAACACTTGTGCAAATAAATACTATGGAACCAATGTTTTCTTTATTGTTCCATGAAATAGAAATGGAATTGGCAACTTACTAAAAGTAGACTTGTGATAACTTCCTAGGCCAATATATGTGAATACATTAATTGCTAGGGGATGTGTGATGGGTTTATGCTCTTCCCATTTGAATTGGTAGAAGTTAGAACTAGCATACTGGGCTATTATGCTTTTCCCATAATAACAGCAATTTATGTGCACTATACTTATTTTAAATCTTTGAGTTGAATTGTATAGGTAAAAAAGATACTTTGATGTCAAAATGAGCACTACATTATATATGGTGACAGTTCTCCGCTGGGAATTATTGAAAAATTCTGAATTAGTACCCAATGGGGCTGTCAATGAGCCCAACTAACTCCGACTAAATTAGGCTCATGAACTCCATTGTTTGTGAGTTGGGATTGAGCTCAATGTTTTGTCTCGCGAGCTGAGTTTGGTTAGCTCAGCTAATTTAGATACTATATTTGTATTTTATATAAATTATAATAGTAAATATGATAATCCTTATGATGCAGGTAGGATATGTAGAAGAAGCAGGAAAAAAGAAGCCAAAGTAAATTTCAAGGAGACAGTTCCTGGACTGAAATTTTACAAAGAACAAACCTAATTCTAGTGGTCTTCACACAGAATAAACCAATAAGAAAGAAATCTTTTGATAAAATATTCATCTTTTTACATAAAATAAGGTTATCCCTTATATGGACCATGAGGAGGATGTCCACCCAACTTTTTCCACAAAAACAGAGTATTGACTGCTGTTATGTGGAAACCTAGATCTATGATCGTATGCAACAAACAAGAAGAGAGAAAATAAAGCAGAAAGTAATCACACCACAAGAGCAAGACGATTTACGTGGTTCGGCTTTAAAGCCTACGTCCACGGGCGCAAAAAACGGAGAAGAGCTTTCACTATGATCGAAGAACAGAGATTACAATGAACAGTGTGATGGCACGGAAATTGAGAAAGCCCTAAATATAAACCTCCAAAGCCCTAATTTGCACGGGTCAGATCCAGACCCCAAAGCAGATACAAAACGGGTCAGAAAAAATTTTGGCCGGGGCGTTGCCCCTCGAATCCCCATGGGTTTTCCGGTCATATTCAGGTTTTTCGGATCATCATCCCGGGTTATATCTCAGGTTGAATATGAGACATTAACCCCAACAGAGGTCAAACCATAAAGATGTGAAAAAAGGATAAAATTTGAAGTTCTATTAAAAATTGAAGGAATTTCAGATAAAGATGTTATTACGCTAGAGACATGGCTGCCCAAAACCTGAAAATTTTGCTCGCATTCCTAATCTTCATGGGTTTTTGAAAATGGAATGTGGATTATGTGTGGATTACAAGTAAACCTCTTTTGGGTGTGTTAAACGCTTTTCCAGATAAACCCACTTTAGAACTAGTTATTTCCTCTCACAAGCAGCTTAGACCAGGCTATAGTTTAGGCAGGCAACTTAAAATCCATAACCAACCATCCCTTTTGATTTATTTATTTATAATAATAATTATTTTTTTATTTTTTTATTTTTTTTGGGAGGGGAGGGGGTGTGAGAGGATTGGAGGAAAATAAAAATAAATAAGCTATTGCAACTCACGATTCTTTAATTTAATAGATCATGTTAGGAGAAGAACTTTCGAAATCTTCGTTACTGCCTCTTTCTCATTTTTTTTTTTTTTTAATTAAATTTTTTTTAAAACAAATCCTCTGCAACAAGCTTAAATAACATTAAACGGAAACTGCCCTAATAAAAAATGACAGGTGGTTAAGTTAAGAGTGACCCACATTTAAGTCTGCAGTGACGCGATGTTGAAATTTCAATTTCTCAATATAGATGTAATTAATTATTTGAGAGCAGTTTTCATTTAATGTTAT
>JAOXJP010238474.1:0-23536 GCA_025762735.1 Platanus orientalis | reverse complement strand
GCTGTTTCCGTGACTTGAACCCGCGCCACCAGGGACGCTAACGGTAAGCCTTACCGTTGGGCCAAGCCGCCCTTTCCTCTAATTCATAATTCCTCACCAAAAAAAAAACTCTCTTAAATTTTAGCAGCAATCTTCCTATAATGAGTTGAAGTTGTCTACTACAGCTTGAAGTGTGGTAAAGTGTGGCATCGTCTGCACTGCGACACATACCCCAAAAAAGTGAAAAAACAAATTTATGGATCATTTTCATTTTACCACACTTCAAGCTGTAGTCCACTTTTATTTTTTGTTTTTTTTGTAAAAAATTTCTTCCCAATATTAATTTTCCAAAGTTATCTACAGCTCAGCACAATATTTTTTCTTCCATTCTACAGCTATTTAAGAAAACAGAAAACCAAACAGTATAGTTCAGCTTGCAGCTTTCACACCGCAACTGCACTACAACTGTAACCGCAACAGCTTTTGCACAACACATCCAAACACCCCCAAAGAGCTTCTGTACCAGTGAAGAGTGAAATGATGCAAGTTGAAGGAGATTGTCTTGGGTTGAAGCAGTGAGGAAGGCATGAGTGCTTGTTATTTAACAGTAGATATAGCCCTAGATAGAGTGTAAAATGGTGAAACAGGATTTTGTGCGGCCAACCAATAATCTTAAAGATTAAAATCGAGATTGGGATCCATCATGTCCAATCAAATCTGAGATTGGGTTCAATTGGCCAATCTGTTGTGGATTGATGATTGGGATTGATCGGCAAATCTGAGGTCACCAATCCTGATCTGGGACCAGTCCAACTGATCCACACAGAAGATCCAATCAGCCTCAACTGCTGCCAAGCAAGATTGGTAAATCCTAATCAGGATTGGCCGATTCTTGAAACAATGAGTAACTCACAGTTGAGATAAAGCTTTGTTTAGTTGAATAAATGATGCGACAACATTGGAGAGTTTAAAAAGAAAATTTTGTCTCCCAAGAATCACAATTTACATCATAAAAAGAATTGCAGCAACCCAATTGATTGTGGGCCTGGGGCTGGGCTGTACGTCGATAACACTAAGCATTTAATCAGAAGATACAGGTTTGATCTTACATCTTGTGGCTCTTAGGTTTTTAAACGAAACAGGCAGTATTAGGCTCCTGGTGGTTTTAAACTCGTGTTGAACTTGGACCCATCTGTGGATGTAAAACTTAAGAAAAACAGAGGGAAGAAAAGACACAAAGTTGGGAAGAATTGGTTTTTTTCCCTCCTTGTGGGATGAAATACCTCTTGAAAATCAAGAAAATGAAAAAAAAAAAAAAAGGAAACTGATGTAAGATGGTCTAGGGAATCAAAATTGAAAGAAGAAAGAAAGCCCAAATTTTGAATTTTGGAAAATTTGAGCGGTGGTGTGAAATTATCAAAATACCCTTGGCCATGCATCAGAAAATTCTGCATTTTGATAGGGTGATTCTTGGGTCCATGTTGCAGTATTATTCCGAATTTTAGCAAATTTGGATAAGTTTAGGTGTGTGAAACTATATACTCTAGTTTGCTGGTTTTTTGGTTTTATAGAAGGAAACTAGAAAATACAAGAAAACAGAGGGAATAAGAGAGAAAGAATGTAGAATGCTCACCTCATATGAGGGGTTGAAAGAGAAAAACTTGGGATACCACACCTACTTCAACACACGTCTTCTTTTCAAATATCCATCTTCAATTGATTTTCATTGATCTAATGTGACCTTTAAATAAGCATTACATGGAAAACAAAATAAAATAAAATCCTAGATTCTAGATCTTCTAACAAAATAAACTTTCCAAATAATAATAAACTTCTTAAATTAATAAAACTTCTAAAAGATAAAAAAAGAATCTTGGTTGCCACAATATTTGGTTTGTTGGCGAAGTTATTAGACCCCACAAGATCTTAAATAATTTTCCAAAATATTTTCTACAATCTTGGAGAAAATATCTCCAAAATCTTAGAGAATATTGGAGATATCTTGCAGCTCATATTGTGAGTCCCATGGATTGAGATGTGGCAACCCATAAAAGACAAAAATACCCTTAAAAGTAAAATCTTATTCTACCCCTTGACAAATAAAATTCTTAAAAACATAAAATTAACTCTACACTACTGGGCACTCCATGGAAGACTATCAATGGTTTTCCAACTTCTTCTTCTTGACATAGTGTGCTCCCGCATCAGAAATTGATGGAAAATAAGAAGATGATGAATGATTGAGTCAAGAAAAACTCTTGGATGATTTTCAGAATCATCATGTTCCAGTGCTAAATATTTTTCATAAACTGGTTTCGTTGACACTAGGTCCATGTTTCAACTTTCAGCCATGTCCACACTTGCCCAGGTTATAGACCATGGCAATGATATATTTGAGAGTACAGCCTGCCATTTTTGGCATATGGATGAATGTATCTCAAATGTTTCTTGTTGAAGTGGTTAAAAGTAGTATATAAGGTCCATGCACTCCGAAATCTAGATAATGGAAACATTAACATGTTGCACCTGATAAATAAAACTTGGGTGGGGCAAGAGCACTACTTCACCAGACGGTTAAGAGAATCCTCAATTTAGGGAAAATGACAAGGGGGGGGGGGGGTCATGTTCAGCTTTGTAGCATTGGTCAAGGATCTTAAATTGCTATTTCATATAATTTCTATGAGGATTGTAGAAAGTTCAAGTTATTTCCTACAGGGATTTGTGTTTAAATGCAAAATTTCCACTAGTTTCAGAGAGGGTTAGATTTAGATGCATATAATATTCTAGACCATACATGTTAAATTGCACTGAGTTCTGAAGGTAATTTTTTAGGATTATTTTGAGAACATTAGTAACAATAAAGAATGATTAAAATACCTATGGAAAACTATTATGTCATCCACTATTCCATATAAACAAATCACTAAGAAACTCTCTACTGTAACAGTAACAACCACCCTACATACTCAGCTGGAAATGAATACATTCATTGGTGAACATGATTCATAGCTTATCAGAATTAAGATAAAATCATTTGGAAGACTTTTAGTTTGGTATATTTTTTGTCTTCTATCCTCTAGGTTTCGAAGGCATATCCTTTCAAATGCTCAAAAGAGATACGAGGAATACCATTTTTGACTTATTTGATGTATAGTCTTGTAAATTCCCTTATACATGGTTAATAGCTTAATGACTACGTTTATTTTGTACCTTGGGCTTTACCTGCTTCTGTACACAATTTAATACAATTATATATGTGAAATAGCACCTTAGGAAGCCTGACAAACATGAAATGACAAAAGAATAAAATAAAAAAATAAATCTGCATGCCCTACTATTGCAGATGGTTTCTAGTTCATTTTCTCAAGATTGCTGCATGCACATTCTGAAACAGGATCTTCAGAAAGTCTTCAAAGTTTTTATGGGGCAGCTTCGTCAGCTTTTTGGTCTTAACTCAGATAATCTTTATTTTGCTGAGTCAGGCATCTCCAACATTTTGGCCAGTGAAAGCGGCTTTACAGAATGGTAAGAAAAAATTCCATTCCGTTCTTAGTATCAGAGAGTAGACCTCCTAATAGTGGCTAGAGACCTTGACTTTGTTAAAGCAAGAAGACTGCCTAATCCCTAATGAAGTCACCAATACCCAAGGGCTGCATGTGAGAACCATCAAAAGTAAGCATAGTAATATGCTTCCTTGGTAGGTGCCAAACTTGTATGTATCAAAAGTAAGTGGTACATACATTGGCATTACTTGTGTCTGCATTGCTTCCAGACGAAGCAAGTTTTAGCCGTTAGAAGGTTGCATATGGCCTGTTGTAAAGACCTGAAGTAATAACTTTTTTAATTATGATTTCCAGTTGGTATGTGCTGCATGAAGTTATATTATATTCTTACTGCTTCAACTTTTGTAGGGAACTAGATGTGTTATCTCGGCACCATACATGTTTTAATCTTATTTCATGTATGACGACCCTTGGATCTCTATCCAAATTGGTATGTCCTTTTAATCTATTCTTATTGTTTGAAGCAATCATGACCTTATTCTCCCATTTCTGTGCCCGATTATCTGCTGACTGATTTTACCATGCAGGTTCAATCACTTCCAAGGATGATTATCATGGATGAAATAGGAAAACAGGTTTGTTGTGATCGAAGACTCTTGGATTGATTACCTCTCTATCTGTTTCTTCTGAAATTCTCTGGCTGCCATACTAGATTGTATAGTGCATGGCTCTTGGGTGAAAACATGATTGGTGGTTCGTCCACATAAAGCAGTTGAAAATGCTTGTCTTGTGAAACAATAATGCCAGCGTTTAACTAGCATGGCATTCAAGATGGATTTAGCATGTTTGAATTGTTTTAAACAGAAGCAAAAATCTTAGGCACCCATCAGGTTGACCATCAATGCATGGAGTTGTGATCCATCATTTCCTAGGAGATTTACAATGACAAATAATTATTCTTATCCGATGAATTTATCCATCCAGTCCATAGGACTTATCTTTATGGAAAGTTTTCACCATGTTTCTGACTGCAAAAGAATGTGATAGCACAGAAAGTTACAAAGTATTAACATCTGCTAGTCTTTTATTTATTATATTTACTTTTGTTGTTATCGGTGGAGGTGATGGTTTGTGGTGTATGTGTGCGTGTATGCAATATTCTAAGTAGGGCCAATAAATATCCCAACCCTTGGATGTGTACTGTGTCTCTGCTGTTATTAACTCTGCAACATCAGTTTTAT
The DNA here is from genome assembly GCA_025762735.1 of Platanus orientalis. Classification (NCBI taxonomy): domain Eukaryota; kingdom Viridiplantae; phylum Streptophyta; class Magnoliopsida; order Proteales; family Platanaceae; genus Platanus; species Platanus orientalis. Next base: position 18,813 of record JAOXJP010238474.1, on the reverse strand, counting down.
TGATTATGGAAAGAAAAAAAAAAAAAAAAAACAGATTGCTCCTTGACTTCTCCATTAAAAGCATTTGGCTGTTTCATGAGCACACTCTGCCTTTTCAACTAAAAAAAAAAACAGTACATAGATTTTCTAGGCTGTTCTAAAGTTATTATAGGATGGTTATTCCCAGAACTTAGATTATTTCTGATGAATTAAATTGACCTTAACCCTTAATATCTAGATTTGTTGGATAACTATTATTCAGTCTTGGAATTTTTTCTCTCTGTGGAAAGATGAGGATGATGAGCTATTCTAATAGTAGATTTGGTTTTGCATACCCTCTTTGTTTTTACATCAATGTTAGTAATTTTTGAAAGCTTGTATTTTTAAGATTTGATGTTACTCAAATGGTAAAGTAGCAGTACTGTTATTCTGTTGACATCTGCTTGGCCAGGTCAAGTATTCACTTGAGGCAGCAAGCTTGGCTCAAAGCAATGCCTCTCTTGGAATCTATGATGCTTCAGCTGGTATTTTTTTTGCTTTGCCAACTCCAAACCTTGACAGTGAATTTGAATTTTCCTCTGATTCTGTAGCTTAAACTGTGGCCCTGCTTTTCAATTTCTCCTGGCATTGCAAGGCAAACATATAGCTAACATTGTCTTGTTTGCCTTCAGTATCCTCAAGGCAAGCAAGGGCTCTAGCAGAGGATGCATTCTTTCATCCATCCATCATGTCTGTCAGCTACTACTCATTTGAGCATTGCTTTGCAATCTACACGGTTAGTTACTTCACCTAAGACATTTTGTGCTGACAAAGTATGCTTCTTTTTGGAATGTGTAAATATTTATAATACCTGGTGGGAAGACCATATGGGTGGTCTACCATTTGCATCTCAACATATGGTGCAAAAGCAAGGAGCGACAGCCATTTGATGGGTCATCCAATCATGAGACCTATGCTAGCGATGCAACCATATGATTGAAACCATCTACTCTATTACATTCTTCTCAATGGTCGGAGATTTTGTGTTTTTTGGGTGGGGGGGGGAGGGGTGGTGGAGTGGGGAGAACATGGATATGGTTGTCGGATATGGCAATCTGAGCTCATTTAACCAGCACATTTGTGAAACAATTATAATTCTCAAAGGTACATGTACAATATTATTAAAGCATTATTTATAAATGTAAAAAAAACAATTTGATATAATTATAATTATATAAATTCAATATTAGATAATTGTTGAAAATACAAAAAAAAAAAAAAAAAAAGATTTTGCCTAATAAGCATATCAGAAAGATTTTTCCATCATGGGAATTTAAAATATAAATGTAATGCTTACCAAATTTGTTCCAGAAAAACATCACCTTAGGGGGAAGGATAGGAGAGAGAAGGGTGTATTGGCTTCTAGGGGCAATGGCTGTTTTGAGGGTAAGGTTTGGAAGGGTGTTCTGGGGTGGTTGAGGGGTGTTGTAGGTGTGGGTTTTAGTGGAATTATTTATGATGATTGACTAACTTGCTGACGTATCCTGCCTTTAGGCCATTGTAATTGGCAAGTGTCTTGGGATTTCGTAGTCATGATGTGATGCAAGAACCCAACATATGGTGTTACATATCTCCTGGTATCTCTCCTAGGTCAAATATCAATCTGACGATATATGTAGCTATTCAATGCATCGCATTTATTTTATTTCTTTTCCTGCTACAGAGGATTCTTTACCAAAAAACGTTCATCTCATGCTGGTCATTTGTTTAGGCAGGAAAACATGACAGTGATCCAGCAAAGAGAGAGTATATAGATTGGGTTAGGGTTATACAGTCATGTTTGACCCTTGAAATATCCTTGAATGTATGTCCTGTACTTACATGTCCAGTTATATGATCATTACTTTTTCCATTTATAGACTCACTTCCAAAGAGAGGGATCGTATATAGTTTGCTACTACTTACCATACAGTGATGAGTTTCATCTACCAGCATGTGCGTCTAACACTTTTTTTTGAACTTATATATGGCCACAAGATTCAGATTATTTACATATATCTTTGTGCAAGAATAAATTTTGTGCATGGGGTTTCCTCAAGCATTTTTCTTTGATATTTGGACAGCCCTTCTTTCTGCCAGTTTCGTTGCATGTGCTTCTCGCAGCTATCAAAGAATGGAGACGATATAAGCAAGAGCGAGCGAAATACTTGGCATGGAAAGCTATAGCAAAGGCATAATCCTAAGTTAGCATGCAACAAAGTTTTGGTTAATTCATGTCAGAGAGCTCAAAAGAAGGATTGGTGAACATGGGGGATGCATTATATGAAAGCATTTTCGCCAGTGAGAGCTAAAGGGTAGTTGGTGCATTATATGTTCCCGAGGGCTCTTGGCTTTTGGTTTTCCCAGTGCTGTGGTGAGTTCATTGAAGGTTATGTTCAGATCGATGATCTGGTGTTTGAATTTTTCAGCAATTGGGAATGCAGCATGTGAATTTTCATGTGAGAAATGTGAATTTTTGTGAAAATTGCACACAAATTTCTGTTTGATAAATCATGAAAGGGGAAATTAGCGTGACTACCTGAATAATATAGATGGATGATGTTTGTATAGAAGCCCAGCATCATAGAACAGTGTGAAATGAACAGCCAGGCGAATCTCCATTTCTAGGCTTTCTACCTATATCTCGTGGAAACTCAACCCAGCAGTTTTTTTGGGACAGCAACACTTAAAAAGCAGCATTTTCTATTTCCCAGCATTCTATTCTTTCCAACCAAGAATTAGCAAACTGTTGTCCTGGACCAAACAGAGCCACCCATGCTGCCAATCACGTCCTGTAGAGAGAGCTCTACACTCCATAATGAGAGTGAACCCACCTGACTTTTTACCCAGAAATTAAACAGTAAATTGAGAATCATCATTTGAGCTTTACCGAAACGCACAGTTATTTTCTGCACTTATACTATTGAACTTATTTTCTATCAAGCCATTTATCTCTAGCCTGAAATATTTTGCACATAACTTCATCCATTTCCAATTCTCAAAGTTTTCAGTCTAGACTGCATGCAATACCAACATGCTCTGCAATTCCTTAATGTGAAATTTTCGTACTCCCTCACTACTGACATTTATGATACAAGTTATCAACCAACCTTTTAACCTTATCACGGGGAATCCTACATAGGATTTATTATTAATCTTGCAGCCAAATGTGCCTTGATCCATGCAATATGAAGTGATGGGCCTTCTCCACCGAAATATATATATATATATATTGTGACAGATTGGATGATCCTAAAATACAAAAGTTGCTCGACTTGGAGCAGCCACTGAAGTAAGGCTCAACTAAATGGTGTGAAATTGAGGTTATGCCCTTTGAAGGGATCTAATAGGGGCACATCCACCGCCTCTCTCTCTCTCTCTCTCTCACACACACACACACACACACACACACACATTAAAGAGGATCAACAATTTGATACAGAAGGCATCGATAAATTCACTAAATAAAACTTCTTCCCTTGGCCCAATCTATTGTCTTCTATTGGTTGTTACATATACTGCTTACTGGTTATTCCTCTGAAACCATTTTCAGCAATACAAGTAATATAGTTAAACCAAAAAGGTTACATGGCAGGCTTTAAACCAACTAAAGCATAGGCCTGCACTTGTGCTGTGCCCAGTGCGGAGGGACGTAGCCCAGCTCCATTGAGAACAAATCCACCTCGCCCTCCATTTCAGACTCTGGAATCCAATGCCAAAATAATCTTCTTCTATGGAACAAGAAATTAGAGAAATGAACCAAGATAAATGAAGGTTCTGAAATAATAAAATGTAGCGTGGGTAGAAATCCTCGTCTTGCTGACAAAGGTCAGGGTGGACAAATAACATTTAATTTATCAAAAAGACCTGAATTCAGATAATATACTGTGACCACAGTTACTTATGTATTAGAGTAGGACATGTGACTTAAAAGTATAGTCAAGACTGTTATTGGGAAAGACACAAAAGATGCAGATCTTCATCTAACCAGATCTTCCTTAGCATGCATATTCATGATCATGACTTGGCTAAACGTCTTCCAGTTTTAAGGGCTATTGGCTAATGAGTTCCTAGAAAACCATGAAACAGAAATTCCAGATCAGTCAAGAATCATTAATACCCAGGTTGGTCAAACAAGAATATCCTATGGTACAAACATTGCATGGTTTAGTAGAAGTAACAATTTTGTACCAGCAAACCACACCATCAAAAGGTTTGAAATTAATCAAGTGTGTCGTCAAAGACAAATTTATGCATTATCACCAATATAGAAAAATAGAAAATACTTGAAGCAAGATGGGAATATTATGATTCACCAAAAAACAGAAAACACCAATACAAACCTGTAAGAATAAAATTATGCAGAAAAATGGTTCATGTCAATCTCCTGGAAGCAATATCAAACATTAAACTAGATACAGTACAATCCTGCATGAAAGGTCGACCAAGTGACCAGAGCAAACCATCAACTGATCTACCATCCTGAACATTTGGGTACGTGCTTTAGGAAGAAGATTTTACAGTACATGTTGGATCATCCAAATCAATTCCTTCAAGCTATTTCCAAACATACAAAAGTACGTACATGGCCAAGAAGTTCCCTGAATCTCCCAAGCGGACAAGAAAAACAATGCATCTCGTGGGAAGAAGAAACAGTAATAAATAGCCAAGTTTAATTTTAAAAAGTTGGGAATCAACTTATTTGGTTGTTTCATTCGTAACAGATCAATCATGTCTAAACAAATAATATGAATTGCTATAGAGAAATCCGACATCTATAAAATTCATGATAAAATAATGTTCTGTACTGAAAAGTGATTACCCTAATAATGGTGATAGGCGTATTCAATGCCCATGACTCTGTTAGTCTGTTACCTTACGAGTATATTATTATAGTTGAGTGTAGAATATATTATAAGTAGGTGATGAGTTTACCTTATTATGTTATCATAGTTGAGTGATGGATGTATTGTAGGAAGGTGATTAACTTCCTTCCTTGTATTATAGGTAAATGATTGACATTTCTTTACCTGTATTGCTTAATTTACATATCTAAATTTGGTATGCCATAGTTGTTGGCTAAAACCCCAATCAGAAAATATGCACCAAAAGTTTTATTATAAATACCATAGTCGTAAACACATTTGGTTCACACCATCCTCTTAAAAAAAGAAAAAAGAAACTCTTGATATTCATTTAGTCTTTATGGTATCAGAGCCACGGTTTCTCTTGATACAAAGACAAGGAGATTCATTCATGGCGATAATAAGTCTATGTAACCTAGTTGTAAAGAGGTAAGCTTCATCCACTTTGTCAACCTAAGCATCATTTCCTTTTCGTCGTTTTCTTTCCTATTGCAACCGTCAGTAATTTTGTCTTAATTAAGTCGGACAACACTAATTATCTTCTTTTGAGAGATTGAATCTATACGCATTAGGATTGGCCATGTGGATGACTCAATTACATAGCTTTCTCGAACTTTTGATACAGCTAAAGGCTCCAGCCAAACAGAAAAGATTAGGTACGGAAATCAGCTTTTCCTGATGTAGTAGAATGGCATCAGGGGGTGGACACATCAGCATTGAAAAGTGATAAGAACCCCCAAAAAGTGAAAGTCACTTTTCTGCACTGATGTGTGAGCCCTCTGATGTTATTCTAATGCATTAGAAAAAACTGATTTCCATACCCAAACCACTTCTACGACTTTGAATTTTGCATACATAACCGGAGGAAAACTGATCATTTTGTTAAAAGTTGCATTAATGCAACTCTTACTGAAGGGCTTGAAGCCCAAGTTCTCAGTTTGTGCACTTCTAAAGAGATATGGGACGTTTTACATGAGCTTTTTCTTCAACAGTCCCAAACTTGAAAATCTTATCTTTCTAATCAACTTCACACACTAAGGGCTTTAAAAATATGAATACCTTAATACCATGAAAACTACTATTGAATCTCTTGCTTCCATAGGACATAAAGTCTTTGATTCCAAATTGAAACACCATCCTTTAATGAGATAAGTGCTCGATTTGTTGAGCCATAAACAACGGATTGGGTCCCAAATAACTCTTTACCAATTGTGGTCATGGTTGGCAGGGTTGACGACAATATCAATCATAGAAATAGGTTTGAAGGAAAATTTTCAGCAATTTAATGACACTCCAAGACAATGTAATCAATCATGCCAACTTTGAATCTTGAGACAATCAAGTATTTGATTTTCAATTTTTCCTCTAGTACATTGTCAAATTTGTCACAAAGCTGGTCATTCTACAAACAAGTGTTACTTTCGATATAATTTATCTCAGAACAACAATCTCTCTCAAGAATTTGAAAGACTTCACATTGGCTTACAATAAGGTCAAATTCGCCATCATATTCCATTTGACATGTAGTGTGTTGTGTTTCACAACAATTATTCCAGTACAAATAACAAGAAAAATAAAATAAAATAAGATCAAAGCATAGAAAAATAAGAGACACTAAGATTTAAGTGGTTTAGCGATGTGCCTACATCCATGGGAGATAAAAAAGCTTATTCACTATGAGAATGCAAATCTGTATAAAGAAGTGTATTTTCTATAACCCAAAACCCACACATTTCTCCTTGTACACCCTTTCTCTCACACACTCTCAAACCTTAAAGAAAACCCACAAAAAACCCTTGTGACTACCTCTCAACCCTCTATTCTTTTTTCTCTAATTTATATATTAGGGTTTTCATCTCAATCGATGAATCGTTCAAGATTTCACTCCTTAAGGAGTCTTTACTCTAACAAAGTCCTCACTATTGGATCTTAGATCATCCACAACGGCTTTGGAAATAAAGACAAAACATTACAAATCTCTACTTTGGCTTTATTTCCAGTTTCTTGAAGATTTCTTGTTGAAGTTAGCTCCACCTGTATCTTTGCCAAGACACAGAACCTGTGACATGTGCACCACACTCCACCTTGGCTTACATTTCGGAACCACCCTGAAGAAAACTTGCACTTGTTATTCTTAGTGAACTCTGCGCCATATATACCTAGAACACACCTCCACCTTAAACCTGAATCATGTCCCGTTTGCTATCACCGCAAACAAACATTGGCCTTGAAGAACTAGCACTACACATACCATCGAATCAATTCAGTCCTAACACCATCCGATTCGATCATAACAAGACCAATGCATAAGTGTAGCTATCCCAAGTCAACTAGCTTAGTCAACTCCAGAGAGGGACTTCGATCAGTCCTCTTTAACCGCAAGAACTGTCTCACCATCGTCGGCCACCTGGAAACCTGTAATACATGTCTTTTCCCCAATTGCGAAAGAGACCCTGCACAAGTGCTTGTTATTCCATGCATCATGTTTCCAGCTTCCCATCAAGGTCAAAGAAACACTGTCAATCACTGTATTCCTTTTCAGACGATACAAACCATCCTCCATTATTAAGTCATGTTGTCAATTTCATTCCTAAATATGTTGTATAGGCTTAATTGTCAAATAAATCTTTAATTGTATATCCATGTGAGTTTGTAGAAGATCACCCACAAATTCAAAGAAGCTTTCAAGCGCATCAAGATCACATCATGTGAACGATGTTCTCCAAGTGTAGCTCATGACATTAGTACCAAGCTTGTTAGACTCATTGCCTTTGTTGGACTCAAAAAGGTTTATGAGTGTGGTTGCATAAACACCTAAAACCCTTGGTATTTCCTCCCTCACCAAGTAGAAGACCCTATGAATTAAAAACATTAATGTATCATTCAAAAAAAATGGAAAAGAAAATCTCAAAATGAGAAAATAGGCTTTAGGGGAGCTTGGGCCCCGCGAGTGCTCACGGGTGTATAGCTCGAGTGATCGAGTGGTCCCGCGAGCGCTCGACCTGAGAAAATAGAAACTTATGGGTTTCTGCCTTAGGGTCGCGAGTGCTTGAGATCAGAGGTGCGCACTCGTTGAGATGCATCTCGACCACGTGAGCCTCGTGGCGAGCGCTCAAAGTAGGTGCCAACAATATTATTTTTTACCATTTTTATTCCTTGGGCTTCTAGAGAGCTAGTTTCACTTCTATAAAGCTCTCACTGTTCTCAAAGAGGGGAAGACACCTCCTTGGACTTTCAAAAATGATTTTTAAGCTATTCTCTTCCAAAAATTACAATCCCGTGAAGGGGAAAGCTTGAGAAAATAGGAAAAATTCATTTGTGAGGTAGGTGTTGAAGTCTAGGTGTTTACCTAAGTGTAAATTTGTACACCTAGACATTGTTAAAGACCCTTGACCTCTCAAGAAGTCTTGGAGAACTTTCTTTCAAAAGTTTAAGTTATCCCTAACTGGTGCTTACCTTATAGTCACATTTTCCTTCCAAGAGGCCAAGCACCACACTATATTCAATCACCATCTTTATCTTCATTTGGGAATGTCCGTCGGAGACACCGAACGTGGAGCAGTCGTTGGAGACACCGAGTGCATTGCATCACCTCCATCAGAGACATTGGAGGGAGTACATGCTCACCTAATTATGGGTAGTAAGTTTGATTGATTTCCTGGTAATAGTTGGTATAACTATTAATAAAAATTAACACACCCCTTAGTGGATATTGGAGAGTAGACATACGCCATTGTGCTGAACCGCTCTACATCTTGGCTTGTATGATAGCTTTTTCTCTCTACTTGTCTTTGTCTAACACAAGCACATTTGCACTCACTTAGGGTTATTGCGTATTGCTTATCAATAAAATCATTAAAATTTAAATTTACCCTATTTACCCCCCTCTAGGATGAACCGACTTAGAATTTCATCTATCTCTTTGGATTTTCCTGCAACATTGTATTGAACTCTGGTAATCAAGAACTTGTTCTTAATTCCTATCCTCCCTAGCCGAACCTAGTGCTCAGATACCACTTGTTATGTTTCGCAGCAATTATTCCAGTATGAATAATAAGAAAAATAAAATAAAATAAGAACAAAACACAGAAAAATAAGAGACACTAAGATTTACATGGTTCACCGATGTGCCTACATCCATAAGAGAGAAACAACTTCTTCACTATGAGAATGCAAATGCATACAAAGAAATGTATTTTTTATAACCTAAAACCCACATGTTTTCCCCTTGTACACCCTTTCTCTCTCACACGCTCAAACCTTGAAGAAACCCATAAGAACCCCTTGTGGCTACCTCTCAACCCTCTCTTCCTTTTTTCCTAATATTTATGTTAGGGTTTTCATCTCAATGGATGAGTCGTTCAAGACTCCACTCATTAAAGGAGTCTTTACTCCAACAAAGTTCTCACCGTTAGATCTTAGATGATCCAACGGCTTTGGAAATGAAAACAAAACACTACATAGTGGATACCGGATTCAAGTGCAGCTAGTTATATGACAAATGATCCTTCTTTACTACAATAACCACAAACTATTTAGGATTATATCAAGTGCTTGTTGGAGATGGTAAAAGCTTGTCCATTGCTAAAGTTGGTAACTCCATTATTCAAACTGTGACCTTAGATATTTCTCTTGAGAATGTCTTTCTAGTCCTAATATTTCACAAAATTTACTATCAGTTGTGCAACTTATTACAGATAACAATTGTTCTATAGAATTTGATCCTTACGATTTTGAAATTAAGGTTTTACAAACCGGGACACCAATATTGGTGGGACCAATTAAAGAAATTCTCTATCTAGTATGATAGTTTTAATCACATGGACCTCAAGTGGTGGCATTTTATGGAGCATAAGCACCTGTACAATTTTGGCATAGGCAACTAGATCATCCTTCTTCTTAGATCCTTTCTAATTTTAAATCAAGTAGTGCATTTGAATTTTAAGATTTGAAGTCTGTCAATAAAATTTTTGAGTTTTGTCAAATGAGACAAAGTCATAAACTCCATTTCTTCACTTCTGCTAGACAATCTAAATCTCTACTACAGTTGATACATTGTGACATTTGGGAACCATCACCAGTTACATCTATGAGTGGTTTCAAGCAGTATATTTTATTTATTGATGATTTTAATCACTAATATTGAATTATCACCTTCATATGAAATTTGCTATTGTGGCTTGTTTTCACTATTTCAAAGCTATGGTTGATAATTTGTTTGAAACTACAATAAAGTACTTCCAAAGTGATGGAGCCTTAGAATTGACAAAAGGAGACTTAAATCTTTTTTAGATGATTATAACATAATGTCTTGTAATTCTTTCCCTCATACATTAAAACAAAACAATATTGCAGAAAGGAAACATAGACATATTACTGAGATGGACACTACCTTAATCTTTCAATCTTCAATGCCAAATCATTTTTGGTTGGAAGCTTTAACTATTGTTGATATCTTATTAATCGGATACCTACCCTTGTCTTGGATGGAAGATCACCGGATGAGATGCTCTTTTAGTACATGCCTAATTATTCTCTACTGAAGGTCTTTGGATGTCAATGCTTTCCACACTTAGGTGCATATAAAAAGGACAAACTTAGTCCCAAGTTCATGCCATGTATCTTTCTTGGCTATAGTGAAACACATAAGTAATATTGGTACTTTGAACCAAAAGCAGAACAAAGCTATATTTCCCATCATGTTGTATTCAATGAAGAAATCTTTCCATTTTCTGTTTAACAAGTCCATTCATTTATTAGTCTTCCTAAAGCTCCATCAACTATTACGTTGTTGATTCTCGCACCCACTTCAATACCCTCTCCTTAGCCTGATACTGATGATATTACCTTAATTAAAACCACTTTGCCAAGTAATAATGATACGACATCATCTTCCCAAAAGACTTTCAGTTCCACCTCCTCCACTTTTACCATTACTAAAAACTACTAATTCATCTTAATAATAACGTTATCACATGGTTTTTCGTCATTAAGATGGCACTCGTTGTCTCAAAACCTTTTGAATGTCTCTACATTGCATCATATTCCCACTGCCTTTGTCTTTCTTTTTCACTCCACCACTGAACCAACCTTGTATAAACAAGCGGCACGTGATTCTAGATGGATCAAAGCTATGCGTGATAATTACAATGCTTTATTGCAAAATGATACATGGTGTCTTATTCCTTATTATCCTATCATGAATGTTGTTAGTTGTCAGTGGGTATATCGAATCAAGCATTGAATTGATGGTACAATAGTTGTTATGTAGCCAAGAGATTTCATCAGTGTGGGGTTGATTTTTTTTTACACATTTAGTCTTGTCGTAAATCCTATAACCATTGGGCTGTCATTGTTATTGTTGTCTCTTGTGGCTGGTCTATAAAGCAACTGAATGTCAAAAATGCATTCTTACATGGCCTTTATAAGAAGAGGTATTTATGGAACAACCCTAGGCTTTGTTGATCTTGCAAGACTCATCATGTACCGTCTCTAAAAAAGCTATTTATGGTCTTAAACATGTATCATGTGTCTGGATTCAACGCTTTAGTTGTTTTTTACTACATCTTGGTTTTCGACAAAGCCTTTGTAATGCTTCAATGTTTGATTTACACAACTCTACAGACACTATAGTCCTCTTACTTTATATGGATGATGTTGTCATAACTTTTGACAACCACGGTCTTCTCTCTTAGTTGATTTGACATCATGGTGAGAAATTTTCTATGAAGGACCTTAGACATCTCAATTATTTTCATGACGTTGAAGTACAACATACTTCTTCTTCACTAGTTTAACTCAAACGAAGTACACTCTCGAGCTCATTGCACTAGTATGCCTGGCAGCAAACCTTGCTTTACACTAGTTGATATTGGTCCTAAAATGTCAATCTCAGAGGATGATACATTGCCTAATCTTCAAGAATATCACAATATAGTTAGAGCACTCCAGTATCTCATTGTGGCTTGACTTGATATCAGCTATGTTGTTAATCATGTATGTCAATTTATGCATGCCCCGACTATATATAATCAAGCTATGAAACGCATCTTATGTTATCTAAAAGGTACCTTGGGTTTTGGCCTCAAATTAGTCTTTGGACCATTATCACTCATGGTAGCTTATTTTGATGCTGACTAAACTAGTTGTCCTGATAGTCGACAATCCACCACTGACTTCTATGCTTGGTAATATTTTATCATGGGGTTCTAAGAAAAAACAAACAGTTGCATGCTTGAGTGTTGAACCTGAGTATAAAGCCCTAGCAATGACTGCTACTGAAATTCTTTGGCTATCCTATCTCTTGTGAGATCTTCGGGTTCTATCCACAAGTCACTTGTTCTCTATTGTGACAATGATAATGCAACACACATGGTTGCTAATCCTATGTTTCATGCATAGACCAAACATATTGAGGTCAACTTTTGTCTATAATCTTGTTACCAATGGTACTCTTTCCATTCACTTTGTTCTTTCCAACAATTAAATTGCCGATATCTTCACAAAGGGAGTTTCAACTTTATTTATTGATTTTCGATCCAAATTGGTGGTCAACCCTACCATCATTTTGTAGTGGAGTAATAATGGTGATAGACATATTCAATGCCATTGACTCACTGATTTTGTTACCTTATGAGTATAGTATTGTAGTTAAGTGTTAAATGTATTATAGGTAGCTGATGAATTTACCTTATCAGTAAATTACCATAGTTGAATAATGAATGTGTTATAGGTAGATGACAATTATCTTCCTTGTATTATATGTAAGTGATTAATTATCTTTCCCTCTATTGCTTAATTTACTCATGTTATATTTGGTATGTCATAGTTGGTTAATATCAAAATCAGCAAATATGATTTTATTATAAATATTAAATACCATAGTTATACACCCATTTGGGTCATGCTATTCTCTCCAGAATGGTCTTGATTTTCATTTAATTTTTATATCCTTTGTAGCCACAAACTGATGATTCTATAAGCTCTCAAAGCACACATTCATAATAGGTTATTGGCCTTCTGTTTTCTTATTTTCTTAAAAGTGGAATTTTTTTTTCTTTTTCTTTGGGAGGAGGATAAAGAAAAACTAAAGCTGCTTTTAAAATGAGAATGCTTGTCCGTTAAATAAAATGTAGAACCCACAAAAAAAGAAAATAAGATAAGAAAACCTGTCAGGTAATTAGTTTCAAATAAGAACAATCAAATTAATAGAAAGATGCCTTTTTCCTTATTCTAAATGAATACGAGAAGTCATCAATACAAGCCCCAACAACCAACAATCCATGATAGTAGTTATTTTACACATACATTGCCACAGAGAAGAAGAGGAAAAACAATCAAGAATTTGACCGCGACAGTAACAAAAAATACCTAAGTTTTACATAATTAAAAGTAATCTATAAATAGACCAAAATACTAACGAATAAAGTACTAAAGCGTTTACATTACTTCACAGTAATTTGCTCATCCAAGTAATATATTCAGTCTAACTGCAACAGAACTGTAAGGTTTATAAAATAATAATCCATAAGAACGGATTATTCTTAAAAAGCCAAAGAATTTTATCCCATATATATATATATAACCTTCCAAAAGCCTTTTTATCCTTGTGAGTAAGCTTATTATCTTATGGATTATTATTTTACGTAACACCAAAGCTTCACCATAAAATAAAAAATAAAAAAAAAGTTTCAACCTTGTAGGTATTAGTGAAGAAAACTTCACATTAGAAGGGTATAATCAAGTATTTTGAAATAGGGAGCAAATGTTCTGCTCCAAATTTGTCTGTCCCCTCATGTCCCAACACCATAGGCTGACACGTATTTTTTTTTTGAATTTGTTGTCGCTTTTCAGGTACCTACTTTTTAATTTGAACATTTTTTAAAATTGTTTTAAACCTATGCACCCTTTTTTTTGGTACCTACTTTTTCACATGAAAACCATTTCATGGTTTTTAACTTATACACCCCACCCTTTGTGTGTAGGACACGGGGCAGACAAATTTGGGAGCAGAACATTTTCTCCTGTTGAAATATTAGCCAAAATCTCTTTTATGATTTGGTTATTATTTTAAGATATATAATTACATTTTTACCCTTATTTAGTTGTTTAGAGGTTATATGAGATATAAGGAAATATATATGTAATCCCTAATTACAAGGAATTCAAATGACATGTTTGGGACCCACCACATCCATGAAAATCTTTTAGACTAAAGTCAACTTACTCATATAATCATCATGACTAATCTATGGAATCCTTGTTTGATCAATCACAATATATGTTTTCAAGAATGGATGGTTGTGTATAATGTAGGAGGTCTCTTTGGATACCACAGATTCAAAGAGAATATATCTGAATGATTAATGTGGAAATTTAGAAGAAACTGGAGGACATTAAGCAACCATATCCTCTGGTCCACTCTTATGGTGCTCTAGACACAAAGGAGGTGAGGTCCATACAATTTTTGAATCCACAGACACAAAGGAGGTGGGGTCCATACAATATTTGAATCCACAGACACAAAGAAGGTGAGGTCCATACAATTTTTGAAAAACCCCTCCTGCAAAAATTGTATGGGCCCCACCTCCTTTGTGTCTATGGAACACCATAAGAGTGGACCAGAGGATACAAATCAAAATAGGTGATTGTGGCATAACGTTCTCAAGAGAGGGCCAGTTATTAAAAAGAAATGGTAAATTCGTGAGTGAGAAAGGGATAGAGTTAATTAACATTTTTTCAAAGGATCTCCAAAAAACATTTGTGATGGAGAGAAAGAGAGAGAGAGAGAGAGAGAGAGAGAGAGAGGGAACATAAAGGGGAGAATTTAGATTTGGTGGGTTCAAATCGAATTACGAGGTGTAGTAAGGAAACCGAAAAAATACTAACTAATAACCAACTCTTTTATTTTTAGTGTTTTGCCTGTTAGATACCTGTTTTGTCGAATATTTTAAAATTAGATACCATTTTGGCTAATACTCAGTTACTTGGCAAATTTGTCAAACTTCAAATGTCTTCTATGAGCAACAATGGTGGGTCTCTAAGTTGTTGGATATGATTATGAGATCTTTATAAGAAAGGCATGGATATTCTGCTGACAGATGCATTGTCCCGTATTCTAGAATAGGCCCAGCTAACAACTATGTCAAAGCCTTTATGTAATGTCATTGAAGAAATCAACAACGAATGGTTGGATGACCACACAACACAGAACCTTATTCAAAAGTTAAAATAAGATTATACTAGTGCACCCCACTGTACATGGGATGGAGCAGACTTGAGGAATTATATTAACATTCAATTCTACTCGAAAACTCACATTACTTCAAGAATTAATTGCCTCCCCATCTACTGGTCACTCTGGATTTCCTTCTCACCTATAAACACAACTCATGAGCATTCTATTGGCAAAAATGGCAATCTGTTGGCCAATAGAAGAAAGGTGAAACAATAGCCAACGTAAGCCTACTTCAGCCGTTGCTTATTCTAACTCAGGTTTAGACTAACATCACCATAGAGTTTGTGGATGACCTGTCGCTCTCCCATAAAAAGAATGTGATTTCTTATGGCCGTGGATCATCTTACTATGTATAAATACTTTTGCTCATTATCACATTCTTATTCTATGTTCACTATTGTTTTGTTGATAACATCTTTAAACTGCACAGCATGTTGAGTTCTTGTCAGTCACAAAGACTCCCATCTTCACGAACAAATTTTGACTAGAGATTTTTTACCTCCAAAGAACCCAATTAAACATAAGTACTGCTTACCACCCTCAAACCGATGGGCGAACAACAGTAGTTAACTGATGCTTGAAAAATTATTTACACTACCATACAGGGGACCGGCCAAAGAGGTGGGTTTGTTGGCCTCCATGGATAGAATGGTGGTATTAACTACTTATAATTTAGCCATCAAAATAGCAACATTTGAGGTGCTGTATGAGCGATCTCCCCCTTTCAACACTTCATATTCATGTAGGTCATCAACTGTACATCAAATTGATTGCGTCCTACGAAATAGGGATCATGTTCTCCAACTCCTTGAGAAAACCTATATGGAGCAAAAGCTTACATGAAGTAGCAAACAAACAAGTATCATAACAAGTGAGAATGGCTAGGTCTTCTTTCGTTTACAACCCTATAGACACTATTAGTTTTAAGGCATCAATGATTATATTCCCAGGGACAACTAAATTCAAGGAACATCCACTTGTTCTCAAAATTTTTCCTGTAAATTTAAAACATCGTTGTAATGCAATAATGGAATCTCTCACTCAGAAACATCCAAAATTCATTTTGGATCCCCATACGCCTAGTGTGGTTGTGAGCTGGTCCACAAACTCACTCTTCCCCAGCAAGGGTCCAAGATTTGTACTGTACACGCACTATTTATTGTAGTAGAAGACCTACGCATCATTATTTCAGGCCTTGTTTATGATTCTATCCAAACCCAGGACCAGAGAATTTGAGATTTTGTTTACCTGTTTAGTCAGAAATTCAGCTGCACTAAGCATCATAAGCTACATTTCTTATGCTTACACCTACGTACACCAAGGTATTAAGTTTTTCTTTCCTTTCATTGGTTAAAAAAAGAATAAGGTACAATGTCTTTTTCTCTATATTATACAATACAAGTACATTACTGTATCAGCTCTCTAACCACTCTAAAAAACCTAACCCAACCAAACAAAAGCTCTGCAGGATACAATACCCAGATCAACAGAAACCCGCAATGCTGAAACCGGTGAGATAAAGCAATCAATACTTTCTCCAATTTGACTTCAAAGGTTGCCTCCCCAAGGACAAAGAATAACCAACAAAAATTAGTTTGGAGCATCTAATTTTAAAACCACAGAATCTGTCAATTTTGACGTGTTCATGGGTTCCGAGTCATTAGTTTATTCACTCTGCAATTGGCTGCTGTTAACTTCCAAGACATTCTCTGGTGGACACCTATCAGCAGGATTCTGTGGCAATGTTTGGCAGAAGCACTCAGGCCATGAATTCGTATAGAATGACTCAGGTCGGACCCGCTTGTGAGGCCCACCAAATTTCGTGTTGAACATCACACGCCTAACAGCTTCTTCAAAACCAGCAGTCTGGCCATTTTCTTGATTGATGAAGATTGGGGCGAGAGCTTTCCTGTTTGGTTGGATTGTAGTCCGGAAACCATAGTAGAGGCGATGACCCATAAGGTTGTTGGCAAAGTTGCTCGGGCCATCATATGTGGGCACAAAAATATCAGAGAGAAGACAAACCATGTAATCCACAGCAGAGCCCAGCAGACCCTGGGTGTTCTCTGTCAGCTCCTCTGCTGGGCCCACTGTGCTGTGGTTCTCAAGGTGAGGAAATTGGGCCCTGAAAGGCTTCATGAAGCGTTCTCCACCAAACAATTCACCTGCTGCTAGGTATATGCGGGTGGAATTGTCAAATCCCATGGCATGTAAGATAAGGCCAACCTGCACAGATAAAGCTACTTAGAATAATCCCCGATCAATCAAGTAAATAAATAGGCAAAATTGAAACACTGGGTATGGCACTGAAGCAGAAGCAGATTCTCCATCAATACTAACTGTTTGAAACAAGCAACAAACTGAGGCATGCTTTCGACCAAGTGACGGGGATAGATGCCCTGCAGTGCCATACACCTACCAATAATTAGGAGCGCAAATAAACCGAATATGAACCAGATATTGACACATCCGTATTCGGTTCATTTTTTTTCAGATATATCCGAATTCAAATATATATAATTGGCGGATATTTTAAAGTACATTTATACTTGTATCCGCTAAGTTAGTCAAATATTGGACACGAATAGGGATATTTCTGATTACAAAAATTCATTAAGTTGGGTTAATATAGTTGTATCCATTAAGTTAGCCAATAAGTTAGCGTTAATATTAAAGTCTTCATATATTCATAAAGTAACTAAAAAAAATCATCAAAAAAATAATAATATGACTACTAATTAAAACCAGTCATTTTATATATATATATATATATATATATATATATATATATATATATATATATAAACAAATATGGGTATTTATCTGGATCAGATCTATAATAATCAGATATTTGCACCCCTACCTATCATAACTGTGTTAACATGTATTAGAACTAAATCCACACCATAGTTACTGAACTGAATTAAACATCATGGGTGTTACTATCAGAAACCTTATTGTGTCAATGTCAGAAGTATTTTTTGACCTCTATAAACTAAAGGTGTTTCAACATACACTGAATGCATTGATCGAACTTGAAATATCTGTTTTTCCCCTCATATGCTAATAGAATTTTTTTTTTTTTCTTCCTAAATGAAGGTGGCTAGAAATCTGACTGAAGGAGCCATATAATACTACTACATGGCAACCCAAAAGAAGAAAAGATGTGTGAGCTTTGCCAAGAGTTTGGTCATATTGGACCGAATACAAGAACAACTTTGGTTTTTTGAGACGTTTGAGTACTGATGTGATGCAAGAACTGTCAACAAACAAGATAATTCAAAGCAATAGAAACTAAAACCAGCTGTAGGAATTAAAGGAACCAGAATTATAGAACTATAGGCAATAGGACTTTAGTAAACTAACAGAAATGGAAATGAAGAACCGATGGTGTTCTAATAGGCCTCTCTGTGAGTTATATCCCTTGGAATATAGTGTCGCCAGCAATAAAGAAGCGAGAGTTGCGGACTATATGTAGATAGTTGATGGAGTTGCTCGTTGGGGTCCTCTTCTTTGTAGGGGTCTGCATGATTTGGAGATTGATTTGTTCGTTAGTCTTTTGGGACATTCAAACCGATCAGCCAAGGATTTATAGTGAGGATAAGTGGGCTTGGTGCTTGTTAAAAAATGGGCGAAAGGCACCTCATCCCCCGAATGTGGTGAAAAATTGGCAAGGGGCGTTGCATCGGCGCCCGGATGCAATGAAAAATATGC
>JAOXJP010238463.1:0-23539 GCA_025762735.1 Platanus orientalis | reverse complement strand
TCACAACCAATCATACTGCACCACAATTGACAAGGCTATTTTAATAAATACACAAGGATCCATCAATCTAAATTTACTAAAAAATTCTGCACATTCTACTCTATTTGCCAAAACACCCCTTACCTCGGCTCCAAAACGTAGGTCCACGCCCTGGAATTTAAAATACACAACCGACAAGTCAGGGAAAACCAAGAAGTTCGGTAAATACGAAGCACAAGTTTCTCGCTCTGTTCCTTTCTCTCTCATTCCTTCCCAATTCCTATCTACCCTTCAACGCGGCAAAGCAGAGAGGGGAGACTGAAACCCCCCCGATACTTCCCCAAACATCACAAAACGATAATGGTATTGAATTCCACTTCGTTTTCCCATTCTTTCCAATTTCCTCTCTGCGATTTTCCTTAAGAAAAATGTCGGAATCGGAAACAGTCAACGAGGGCACCGCACCTCTTCTCCGGCCGAGACAGGGGACTACAGATACGACAGGTCGGCCCACCACGCTCGCGCTTTTGCTGGGACGGGCGGCCGGACGGCGGGGGCCGTCGATGCTGGTGCGTGAGACGGCGGCGATGCAGCTCGAGGAGCGGCGGGCCGATTGGGGGTACTCGAAGCCTGTTGTGGCTCTGGATATTGTTTGGAACCTGGCGTTTACTGTTGTGTCTATTGTTATGCTTTCTTGTACCACGAGAGAGCAGCCTAATACTCCGATTAGGGTTTGGATCTGTGGGTACTCGCTGCAGTGTTTGGTTCATGTGATATTGGTGTGGTTGGAGTACAGGAGGAGGAATGTTCGAGGGGCTCGGGGTTTCGAAGATGGAACGAGGACATCTGACTCCGATGTGAATGATAGTGAAGATGAGGATGGGGATGGTGGGGGTCATAGAAATGGAAATCAATCAAGGTGAGTTGAAATGGTATTCAATTGCAAATTGAATATAACTTTAGATCTTATCTGTTATATTCAAAAATTAAAAATTAGATGAATTAATTCTGGATTTTTTCATCTAAATTGTTAGCTTTTATCTATCTTTACTATTTTTTTTTTAATTAGTCCTAACCGACTAACAATTAAGAACGCTCATCCACCACCACCTCCCACAAGTCATCATCAATTCTATGTCCTCGTCACGCCCAATCACCACTTAACGAGAACTCATTTGCATAATGATTTCAATCCAGAGTCCTTCATAAGTCAATTCCAGCAAATCCCATACTTAAGCCCCCAACTCTGTCTCTCAATTCAATTTCATCCCAAAAGATTTTATATATTCATATTTTCTTTTATAGTAAAAGAATACATATGAATGTGGTCATAAGTCATAGAAACAGACAAACAGTAATATCTTAATCCGACAAAGTTAAAAGTAAAGTTGAATCATTCCAAGTAATTCGGATCAGACTCTCGTGTCTCATGTCTCACTGTAACTATTACAAAAAAAGTTAAATTTTTTGCTTGAAAACTTCAACTTAGAGCTGTAAAGAGACTAAATCTACAGTTTTCCACCATCTCTCTACGAAGATATCACTCTTTACTCTTCTTCATTTTCTTTGTCTAAGTTCCCCCGACATTCTCATTGCTGAGCCATTGATGAGCCATTGAAGAGACGTAATTAATTGGTTATTATTTTATTTGCAAAGGAGGCTCAGCAATCATCGCTTGCGATCCCTACAATGCTCCTTGTTCCACCAAGGGAGGTGGCTGAAGATTTGGAGAAACTTTTTAAGTGGAGGTAAAAGAAGCAATTTTTTGAATTGAGGGTGATAAGGCTCCGGGTCCTGATAGGTTCTCAATGCTATTCTATCATAAATGTTGGTAAACCATTAAAGACGGTATCGTGAAATTATTTTATGAGAGGGGCAAGATGAACAAGTCAATGGAGTCGACATTTCTTTTGCTAATTCCCAAAAAATAGGGGTCTGGGGAGTTGGGGATTATAGATCCATAAGTATGGTTAGTAATTTATACAAAATTCTGTCCAAGGTTTTGTCTCTTAGACTTAGGATGGTCATGGGGACGGTTATTTCAAGCACCTAGAGCGCTTTCATAAGAGGCATGTTGATTACAAATAGGATTTTAATTGCAAATGAATGCGTAGATGCGAAAAGAAAATCAGGAGATCAAGGGTTGGTTTGTGAATCGGATATGGAAAAGGCTTACGATAGGGTGGACTGAGAATTTCTAATATGGGTATCAAAGAAGAAAGAGTTTGGGGAAAGATGGATAATGGGGTGTGTTGAGAGTTTTTTTCTCAATGTCGCTAAATTGGACATCAAAAGGTTTTTTCAAATCCTCAAGGGGGTTGCGACAAGCAGATCCGTTATCCCTTTTTCTTTTTTATCTAGTGGCAGATGGGTTAAGTGTCATTCTAAAGAGGTCAAGAGATGAGGGATTGGTGAAAGGCTTTGTAGTGGGTAATGATAGAGTTAGGATTTTGCATATCCAATTTGTTGATGATATAATACTCTTTCTAAAGGCCGAGTACAATGATGTTAAGAACACGAATCTATGCTTAAAAACTTTGAGGTGATTTCTTAAATAAGTATTCTTAAGCATAGATTGATGGAGCTTGCAGATGTGATTGGATGCAAGGTGGGTAGTTGGCCAATCTAATATTTGGGAATACCTTTAGGAGGGAACTCCAGATAATGTAGAGAAAATCAAGAGGTTATTGTATGTGTCAATCCACAAGAGAATCAAATTCAAGACAAGCCAAAAGATGAGTTTTTTTAGGTATTTTAAGGGTTGGGATATACTTGTAATAAGGCCAATAGTGCCATGGGTAATTTGAGTTTTTTTAGTCCAAGGGTATTTTTATAATAAGGCATTGTTGCCTAGGGTAACTTAGTAATTTCAGAGTCAATAAGTCAAAGTGGGACCCTTAGAGTGTTAGACGAAATCCTCTAGAAGGTCTTATTTATTGGTAGTTTAATTTTTAAAAAGTCAATGTTTTAGTAGTTTTAGGCTTAGCTAATTAATTTAGGACTTTCTATTTTAGTTCTTTTCATTTTCTTAGTGTTTTGAGCCTATATAAAGGGCTACATGTTTTTATATTGGTAGACAATGAATTTATGAATTAAAATTTGGTTTTATGGGTTTTATCCCTCCTTCTTCCCCCTTTCCCATGGTGTAGCCATATGGACTAGTTGGGCTTCATCCCTATGCTTCTTATTCTCTCTTCCTTGTAGCATCTTATTCTTTTTCTCTTTTTCTTCTATCTTCTTCTAACTTTTGTTCTTCTCCTCCTTCTATCTTCTTCTTTCCTCTCATATTTTTCTTATTATAATTCCCTTTATTGTACTGTTGCAATACCATTCATATTAGAAGATTCAAATTGCTGAAAATAAAAGAATCTGCAGAAGAACATAATCTCATATCTGGGTTTTTTTGGGACAACTTCTAGTCCAAAATTTACTAGTCAAATAAAGGTAATTTGTCTTTGTTTTCTCAGGTTTTACTCCCCTATCTATCATCTTTTTTCTTCTCCAACTTCTCTTGAGTCCCCTTCTTCCTTGCTAGTTTATAGACAAAGATTCTCCACTGGTTTTATGAAATCTCTATTAAAGAATCTTCGAAGGTTTAAGATTTTATGATTTCACATAGCAAATTTTTTTTTATTCGAAATCAATGAAATTTTGGCCATAGGACCCTCAGATACATCAGAATCCTCAAATACATCAGATACTACCTAAAAATTTTCAAAATTTTCTAATGCGTCATTAGGTGTATTTTAGTAATTTCAAAATTTTGTCTAGAAATTTCAGAATTTTGTCTATAAATTTTATAATTTCCCTTGTGGGTTCTTTCTTTTCTATTTTCTTCCCTAATATCTTCTAACTCCTTTTGTTCTATTCTTCAATCTTAAACATTCTTGGAAACTTTTGTGATTTAAAGATTAATTCTTGGTGGATCAAAGCATGTTCTTGCTTCCTCTACTTTATTTGAGTTTTATTGAGACACTTGGCATTACCATACATCTACTTTGGGTTTTCCATCTATTGTGCTGCATCACCAAATTAACTACTTTTTGGGACCCGATGATGGAAATAATGTCTAGAAACCTAGATTGTTGGAAGAAATCTTATATATCTATATATTATGGGGGTAAATAACTTTAATCAAGGTCTTTTTGGCAAACATTCCGGTGTATTATATGTCATTGTTCAAAATGCATGTAAAGTGGCTAAGGAGATAGAAAGAGCTCAGCACGATTTCTTATGGGAAGGAGGGTAGCAAAAGAAAAACCATTTGGTGAAATGAGAAAATGTTATGAAATTGAAGGAGCAAGGGGGTTTGAGAATTGGAAGGATAAAGGAGAGAAATATAGCTTTGATGGGAAAGTGGTTATGGACATAGTTTTGAGAACCGGACCGGCCATTGAACCGTTAAGATGGACGGTTTAAGTCCAATCGGGTTTGACCATTAGTTTACATGATCTAATCGTGGTTCACTTCAAACATAGTAATTGGAATAAAATTCCAAAAAATAAAACAATTTATAATGCATTAGAAGGCTTATGACTGGGTTTTTTATTTTTATACATACCAAAAAATGTAACAAAATACCAAAACATAAAAACAATTCATGGAAAGTGGTATTGGAATTTGGAAAGGCACATTTCTAATTTTTGTTTCTTTTTTAATTTGCTAAAACAATAAAAGCTGGTTGATTTTATTAGAATCGGGTTCGTAAAAAATCGGCTAGTTTTATTAGTTTTGACCGGTTTTGCCAGTAATATGCGGTCTTAAGCCTCTATGGAACCATTTAGGGTGCCTGTTCCGATCGACCAAGTCAGACCACCCGGTTCAATTTTCAAAACTATGGTTATGGTGATTTTCTGTTGAAAATACCAGTGTGTGACAATCCATCATTCTAAGAAGATATGGGACAAATGAAAACGGGTGGGATTGCAAGTCAATTATTCCTTCATCCCGATCTTCGTTATGGAAACACATTGTGCAAGTGGGACCATCTTTCTTTCCTCATACTCGTCTTGCTTTGGGTAATGGAACAAAAATCAGATTTTAGAAAGATTTTTGGTGGGGAACATTCGCCCTAGATCAAGCCTATCCTCATCTATTTCGTGTTGCATCCCAAAAAAATGCGTCAGTTTCCGAAATTCTCTCTCAAGATTCAGTTCGTGTGTCTTGGAATTTAAAATTTAATCGAGATTTATATGAGTAGGAAGTTCTTCTTCTTGCAAATCTTGTGGACAATCTTAACTTAATGTATATCTCAATTGAATTCCAAGACAAGTGTATATGGTGTCCTTTGGATGGAAAATTCTCCATAAAGTCCTTTCATATCCTTTTTGGAGTGTCTCCTACTCTATTTGTATACCCTGTGATATAGCAGCCATCAAGTGGTTGGACACCACTTATCCACTTTGGAGGCCCAAGACCAAACACAAAGAGAGATCTTGGAAGATGCCCAATAGGTCTTGGTAGTTTAGAGTTTTATTTTTCTATTTTTAAAGGTGTTTTTGTTATGATTTTATTGTCTTGGGGGGTATTTTGTAATAAGGCATATGGTCAGGGGTTTATTTACAATTAGTAGTAGTCTTGGGATTTATTTGTAATTTTAAAAGTTACTTTAGAAGTGTTGATCGACAACTACTTAAAATAGTTCTTTTTAAGTCAAATCAAAAGTAGGTTTTTAGGGAGTCAATTATATACAGAGGATTATTAGGTTTGTACGAATAGTTGGTGATTGGAATGATATTGGCTTGTTTTGAAGGTATCTATGAGTGGACCAGGTATTGTTTCCCTCTCTTTTTTTTCTTTTTTTTTTCCCTTCCTTCATGGAAACCCTTTTTCCTCTCACACAATCTCACGCCTTCTCCTCTGTCTCTTTTGCTCTCTTAATCTTTCTTCTTTACTTTGATTCTTGTTTGCTGTATTTTTTTAGGTTATTTAGAAAACCTATATTAACAATCCCATTTGTCTACTTTCATCCCTACAACCTACGACTACTTATATCCCTTATTCTCATCTGTTAGATAAGTGGGTAAGACTTTATTAAAAAGAAAAAGGGAAACAAAGAAATAAACAAAATAAGAAAAACAAAAGCAACCATCACCCAGGAGGTGAGGGAACCGTGAAAAGCAAAAAAAAAAAAAAAAAAAACAACACTGCAAACAACAAAGCAAAATTCTACATCTCCCCACACCATAGCGAAAACCACTCCTCTTACCCAAAGCCACCCCAGATAGAAATCCAGCCAAAAAGCATCATGTAAATGTGAAGGCACAACTTGTCCAGGCCCCTTGACTTATCATCAAAGATCCTATAGTTTATTTCCTTCCAGAAACCCCAATAAATGGCACCCAACAAGAAAGACCAAATGATTGAGGGTAAAACCTCCAAATTAGAGATCCATCAACTTGAGATCAACTCATCAAGATGGAAAGACAGAGACCAAGAGATACGAAGATGAGCATGGAAAAAAACCCAAACCATGCTAGAAAAGGCATGATGAATAAAAATGTGGTCCACTGATTCTTCTTCCTTCAGACAAAGCACACACCTGTTAGCCAAGTTCCACCCTCTACTTTGTGAATGATCAAGAGTGAGGATTTTATCCAGACAAGTATTCCAAAGAAAAAACTCAACTTTAGAAGACATACTCGAGATCCAAATGCCTCTATGGAGAAAGGAGACAAGACTATTGCCAGCCAGCTCCAAGTATAAAGATTTGGAGGTAAATTTTCCCTTTGAAGAGATGGACCACTCTCAGCCATCCCCTGATAAAGGGTCCAGCCTCATCCCTCTCAAAGCCCCTAACAACCTACACAACTCCCCTAGCTCCCAATCATTCAGATTCCTACGAATACTAGGCACCCAAACGTTACCTATCACATCAAAAGAGTCCGCAGCCAACACCCTAGGATCAACAGCCAGAGAATACAGGATCTTATAAGACTCCCTCAACAGAGCCTTCCCCACTCATCTGTCTTCCCAAAAGCTGATCTCTCAACCCGACCCAAGCTTATAATGGATAAATTTGTAGAAGACATCATGCCCTTTCTAAATGGATTTCTAGAACCCACAACCATGCGTAACCGGCACCTCGTTACTCTCCCCAACAGATTTAGTCCCGAATCTAGCCACCACCACCTGCCATCACAAACTCTCTCTCTCTCAACACCAAATCTCCAAATCCATTTAGAGAGAAGAGCCCTATTGTGATCTTTAATCTCCCTTAAACCAAGCCCACCACCACTAAAGGGTTGGCAAATAGAATTCCAATCAATAAGGTGGTACCTGTGCTTATCATCCGAATCATTCCACAGAAAGTTACGGAATTTGGACTCGATTCTAGAAGCCACCGAGGCTGGGATAGTAAGCAGGGACAGATAGTAATTAGGAATGGAAGCAAGGGTAGATTTTAACAAGGTGTTAAGTCAAATCCTCTGTTGTAACTGCAGAAACACCCAGTTAACAGCCTTTGTTTATTCACCTGTATCCATCCTAAACCTGCCCCAGACCTGACCCTGTTAGCTTTAAATCCCAACCCAGAAACTTCTTCCACTGTTTAAACCCTCTAACTGTCCCTTGTTGACCCATTGTCAGTAACCATTAAACAACCCCATTCTGTCCACACAGTTCAGCCCAAATTAAACCCATATACTTAGCTTATTTCTCATACAGATTACACCTTCTGTCAGTACAAATCTCACTCACTATCCAGCCTTAAGTCCTAGTCAGTCCCAGATTTGTGATCAATTCAGCCACAAATCAACCTTGTGTCTGAATCCTCCTAATCACACTTTTGATCCCTTTTAAACCTCCCACGTATCCACTGTTTTAGCCCACTTAATCTAACATTCTTACCAGTCTAAAAAGGCCCATTGTGTGTTTGTATTAATTCTTCACAAGCCAACAACCTTGTCTCTATAAATTCACACACTGATACACATCCAAATTAGCTGAAATTCAGGACAATGATGCATTTTGACCCGAAGAATCACCCTACCAAAAACCAGAATTTTTTTACGTATGAACATAGGTCTTTTGGTAATTTCATACCCATGCCCAGAATTTCCATAATTGGTTTCTTGTGTGATTCCCTCTTTTAAAATGTGGTTTTTGCCACTGTTTGGGCCCTACTCTTGTGGGTAACTATTGTCTTCCTTAGGCAGTCCCACATCGATTGGTATTAGAGGTAAAGGGTC
This sequence comes from Platanus orientalis, assembly GCA_025762735.1. Classification (NCBI taxonomy): domain Eukaryota; kingdom Viridiplantae; phylum Streptophyta; class Magnoliopsida; order Proteales; family Platanaceae; genus Platanus; species Platanus orientalis. Next base: position 15,371 of record JAOXJP010238463.1, on the reverse strand, counting down.
CTACTTGTTCTCTTAATAATGGTGACCATTAATACTTTGTTTGCAAGGATGGATGAGCAAGTCCAAGGGCTTGAGGATACAAGAGGGGAATTGAGATAGTTAACAACAACGGTAGATGGTGTGTAAGGAGAGATGAAATCTATTCAAACCCAATTGATAGCTAGTCAAGCCCAATTGGCAGTACTTACAAGTTACAACAACCATGTCTAGGACAGAAGAAGCTTTGAAATCTCCAATTCATGCTACAGAAGCATCTAATGCAACCCATCCTCCACATTAGTCCAGCAGTGTGCAAGTTGGTGAAGCTTCTCACCAATTTTAGCACGAAGTGGTACCTCATAAGAGAGAGCACATGAAAAGATCTAACCCTCCATAGAGAGAGTTTTCAAACAGATTTGACCACCATCATATTGTTGTCTAGCATGAGCTTGATCGTAATACACGCATTGATGTGCCAACTATTTATGGTGATCAAAAGCCGGATATCTTCCTTGATTGGTTGCACAACATAGAGTCTTTTGATTGGCATGATATTTCAGAAAGCAAGAGACTCAAATTTGTAGAGGCCAAGTTGAAGAGTACTGTTAGGTTGTGGTGGGACAATAATAAGGAACAACATGGACACTTAGGCACATGCAAGAATTGTGAAGACTTGAAGGCAGCATTGAAGCGTAGGTTTGAGCCACTAGGCTTTAGGCAGAGGGCACACCTTCAACTTACTCAGTTGCAATAGAGTAACATGACAGTTGAGGAGTACACCAGCCGTTTTTACCATTAGCTACCAAAACAAAGTCTAAGTAGGATGACGACATCATGATTGTCATGTACAAGCATGGATTGCACCCTCAGATTGCAAGTAGCTTGTGTTACAGCCGATCACCGACCTTAGATGATGTTGTCCACATCGTGTACCAGGTGGGGAAGAACTTAAAGGGAGCTTCTTATAGGCGAGCCTTCTCTGAGAGTTCTCCACAGATTGTTAGTCATAGTATAGGGTTTTCTTCTGGTGTAACAATTGGTAAGCCTCAACCTAACAACATCTCTTCTGCATCTTTTAGTCTAGTTCGTACTTCCACTCCTCCCAGATTTAGGAACAATGAGGGATATCCCTCTAAAAGCAAACTTAGTCCATGTCACTATTGCCATGGCTATGGACATTATCAGGCGCAATGTCCTAACCATGTCATGGGTTTTTCTAGCAAGCAACCCATGGATGATGAGGAGGAAAAAGTCTATGATCCGCAGCTGGCTATCATCCTTGAGGAAGAGCAATCATTAAAAGACAGGCTTCATGAGCATGATGAGGACCAGCCATTTTATGTTTTACATCCAGTGACCAACGCAAACAAATGAAGACTGGCGTAGGAACGACATTTTCCATACACGAGTCAGGTGCAATGGATAGTTGTGCTTCATGGTGATTGATGGCAAGAGTTGCACCAACGCCGTTCCTGAGGATGCATGCAAGAAATGAGGCTTGAAGACGGAACCACACTTAGCTCCTGACAAAGTCACATGGGTAAACAGCACCAACCTGAAATTCAGCGAGAGGTGTATGCTTACTTACTCCATGGGAGAGTTCCATGATCAAGTTTTATGTGATGTCCTCCCCATCAAAGTGTGTCATATCTTTCTTGGACAACCTTGGCTCTACGACAAGAAAGCCCAACAATGCGGATTCTAGAGCACTTACACTTTCTACCACCGCAATAGGGAGATGGAGATGGTGCCGAGTCGAGATGTGTCAACATTGAAGTTGAAGAAGACTATCAGATCATTCATTCCACAACATGTACCAATTGGACGCAACGAGATTCTTGGTCCGCCCCCTAACTCAACGGGATTGAGTTATTTTAAGAGTGAAAGTTGATGCAACATCCTTCAAGTGGTTGGACACCACTTATCCACTTTGGAGGCCCAATACCAAGCCTTTAGAGAAATCTTGGAAGAGGCCCAAAAGGCCTTAGTAGTTTAAAGTTTCTTTTTTTTTTTTTAAGGTGTTTTTGTTAGGATTGTATTGTCTTAGAGGGTATTTTGTAATAAGGCTTGTGGCCAGAGTTTGTTTACAATTAGTAGTAGTCTTGGGATTTATTTGTAATTTTAAAAGTTATTCTAGAAGTGTTGATCCACAGCTACTTAAAATAGTCTTTTTGAGTCAAATTAGAAGTAGGTTTTTAGGGAGTCAATTATATATAGAGGGATTATTAGGGTTGTACAAACAATTGGTGATTGGAATGAAATTGACTTGTTTTGAAGGTATCCACAAGTGGACTAGGTATCGTTTCCCTCTCCTTTTTTTTCTTCTCTTCATGAAAACCCTTTCTTCTCTCACATGATGTCACCCCTTCTTTTCTATCTCCTCTTTATTTCATCTCTCTTGCTCTCTTAATCTTTCTTCTTTACTTTGATTCTTGTTTGTTGTATTTTCTGAGGTTATTTACTATAGCAAGAACTTAATCTCAAGAAAACCCATACTCACAATCCCATTTTTCTACTTTCATCCCTACAACCTGCAACCACTTCTATCCCTTCTTCTCTTTTGTTTTCTCCTAGAAAACCCTATCTATAACCTCAACATCATCCTACGACACCTACAGATTACCCTTGATCTATTGCAATCCTGTTAAATTAGAACGCTCTGCTGTAACTACAGAAACACCCACTTAACAACTCTTGTTTATTCACTTGTATCTATCCTAAACCCGCCCCAGACCCGACCCTGTTGACCTAAAATCCCAGCCCAGAAACTTCTTCCACTGTGTGGAGATACTTTTGTCTGCCCTCTCAATTCATATTGTGATGCCAGAATCATATTTAGATCTTATCCATCAATGGGGATAGGGTGTGAAAGGAATGAGAGGTAAAGTTTTCTTAAAGGCTCTAATTCATGGTATTATTTGGGGTATTTGGAAGGGAAAAAATAGGAGAATTTTCAAAGACAAGAAGAGGGCAGTAGGGTAGGTCATTGATTCCATTCTAAGTGAGGTGGGATCACGGTGAATGATAGTGGAGTTTAGGGACTGCTCTCTCAACAAATTTATGAGGCACTAGGTGGCTTGTTTCTCGTAGGGGTTCAGTTCAAATCCTTTGCATGGGGCTGAGTGGGTTCCTCTTATAGAGGGGAAATGTAAGGTGAACTGTGATGTGGCTTTTATGGGGAATCCAGGACCTGCAGGTTTTGGTTGTGTCTTGCAGAACTCCCAAGGAAATGTGCTTCAAGTTCAATGTGCTCTTGTTGGAAATAGTGATTTGATTCAAGCGGAGCTCATGGGACTCCTCTATAGCTTGCGTTTGCTTAAGGAGAAAGAGCTGAATGATTGTGTTGTAGAAGGGGATTCTCAAACAGTTACTAGCTGGGGAGTTAAGAAAGGGAGTGAATCTTGGAGGCTGCACCACTTCTTTTGTGAAATTTGGGATCTTGTGGAGAACCTAACTCTCTATCATATCGGGAATATTGTTTCCCATTGAATAATTGTTGCAAATCGTTGTCCTTTGGTTCAACATTATGCTCAACGATGGATCGACACTTGCAGAGTACTACACATGAAGCCACTTCTTAAGGCCTTACATACCGTGGAAGATTTAACCATACATATTGGTGTAGTAGTTATGCCATTGATAGTGACCTTGTCATCAATATGAAATTTTATCCACAAGTTAGAAAAATCCCACAAGATAGGGCCTAGAGTTCGCAACCATTGTGCTCCAAGTACCATATCGCAACCATCAAACTTGAACAAGTAGGCATCCGTAATAAATTCAAATTTTTTAATAATAAAGGGGAGGTTTGGCACATACCATGACTTACAAGTGTCTCCCCATTTTCAACCATGACACGTAATTCTCCATTAGAATGCACTGGGCATCCCAATTGATAAAGTTGTGTGTGCTACCGGAGTCAACAAGGATTACCATTGATTGGCGTTTAATTAAGCCTTTTACCCGCATCATTTGTGGAGCAGCAGCCCTCATAAGAGCACAAAATGATATTTCAGGGCTATCCTTTACCTCATGGTCATTGGTTTTCTCTGGATCTCCATCTTCATCTACCATGTTAAGGTCTTGATTGTTGTCTCCATTCATTGTATCCCCATCTACAAAGGAAATTGTTGTTTTAGCCTTTATATCTATGCCCAACTATGAATTTTTCACCACAATTATAGCAAAGACCTTGCTTGCGCCTTTCATTCATTTATGCTAATGTGAGTCATTTGAAGCTGGACCCAAACGCTTGAGACGTTGTTTTTATAGGTAGTGTGGATTGTGGTCCACCTTTACCTTGCATTGGCCCTATTGGTCAACGGCTTTGGGCATATTATTCATCAAATATCGTGCTAGATAAATTGCTTGAAATAGTGTTAAAGGTTTTTGGCTCTTGACATTCCCTCGTAATTCATCATTTAGTCCACCCACAAAGGCACTGACTAAACGATGTGTGGGTATATCTTTTAGGCGGCTAGGTATGCATTCATATTGCATCTGATAGTCATGTAGGATACCCGTTTGGTAGAGGTTCATTAGCTCAATAAAATAGTCTTCATATTCAGTTAAGCTGAATCTGCAAAGTAAAGCTTCAGTAAAGGTCTGCCAGGAAATCACCTCTATATTCCGCTCCAACCAATGGTACCACATAAGTGCATCTTCCTCTAAGTAGAAAGAGGCTACCATAACTCGTTGATCTAAAGGAATCTAATGAAACTGCATGAATCCCTCAGCTTGATTAATCCATGGTTCAGGGTCCTTACCATTAAAATGACGGAATTCTAACCACAAGGTGCAAGTTTGAGCCATTGCTACGCTTGAGACACTCTGGCCTATCCTCAAATTTTCTTGCACATTTGACGTTCCTATAACAGACCCCGGCAGATCATTAATAAGAGGTGGTGGTTGCTGCTCAGTTGCTGATCTAGTTTTTGATTCATCCTCCAATTTATTGATTGATGCTTGCATATCACGTACCATCTCCATTAACTCTGACAGGTCTTCCGTTTCCATTGCTTTTTTTTCTTTACTTTTGGGTGTACTGTAAACCAAAATCAAGACCTTAGGAACGAGGGCTTTGATACCAATTGTAACAGTCCTCTTCTGTTGCAGGTTCTCCAATGTTCAAAGCAACAGAAAAAAATAGAAGTACAGAGAAAATAATCTCATTTGAGGGAGATCTGACCTCTGATCTTGTTTGGAGAGAATTCACACCTCTTTCACATCTCAAAGATACGTGAGAACAATATTTCTTGATTGATTTTCAAAGGCCTCTTACCCTTATATAAGAAACGACTTCTAAGCGTGCTAAACACTAAACCACTTAATTGGAAACAAAATCCCTAATATATATATATATATTAAAAAAACTACATAAAGATGCTTATTTAAATACTTCCCTAATCTGACTCTTACCAAAGAGGGTGTTACATTTTCCTTCCCTTTATGTGTGTATGAGGACATCCATTGAATTTTATTTGGATGAAATCCTTATTTCCTAGTCTAGTTTCTTGCCAAACAATTCCAGAAAGTTCTTAGAGTGGCAGTCGACATGCATGGAGTCCCTACAAGGAAAGATGAACCATTTATTTAGCCAAGGAAACAGCTCCTTATGTCACTTCTAAGGGTCCAATTCAATGAAATATGCAAACCGCAACATAATCTATGACATGCTTGAGAATGTTGGCCAACCTGGGTGCTCCTTGCAAGCACTTAGGAGCCCTCACATTTCTCATTGGGAGTCTCTGCTTCAATTGAACTCCAGAAGTACTGATATGCAAGCCTTTAAGCAACAGCATGGTTCATTTGAATTTTTATTGCACTCTAATAGACCACTTATTTGTCACCTCACTCAGAAACAACACCATTCTGATGCTCTGATATTTCCACATGAATTTCTTTCAAAATTAATTTACAGCCAACCATGCATTGCGGTCTCTGTGGTCATACAGAAGACTTCAGTTTCCATATGGGTAAATCCTTTTCTTGTCCCTCATCACTCCCCAACACCTGCTAATCTGATGTGTCCTCTTGAGCTTCCATCAAAATTTATCCTCAGGCAATGAAGCACTGGCATCTCCATGACAAGAACGAATTTCAGTTCCCATTTAAAAGAATTTTCAAGGGAAGGGACTAAGAGATAATGATCTATAAAACACTTCTAAAAATGGTGTGCATGATGCCCTATTATCCTTCAACACTATGGCAGAAAGCAATTGGAAAGTTGTTTAGTAATAGATCTGTCCTGAGATTCAGACATTGTCAAAAGCCACCACCAAAGCATTTGACCAATCATTTTGAAGACCCTAGGAGACTCCATAAGGTCGAAAAAATGGTTCCACATGCTTCCGGTGGAACATTTGATGATTTTTTTGTTTTTGATAAGTGAAAGTCAAGATATTCTTACAAAAGACTAACCCTGCTACAATTGAGCCCAATAACACCCGTCTAATCCCTTAATAGATCATCCATCCCAGTCTTCCCAAGAGCCCTACCCTGAATAGCTCAAGAAAATATTCTCCTTAGCTCTTTTGAGGACTCTGTATGACAGTTCTGTGTAGTTTTGAATCTTTATTATTCCTCTCTAACCAAATATATTAGACACTGTCGCCAAGACCATCAACCACAGGGACTTGCTTCTAGAACTAAGGGCATTGGACTTCCACCAAAGGAGACTGATGCAATTATCAAAAAATAAAAACCAAAGGAGACTGATGAGGTAATGCTGTCCACACTTCCATAGTATAAGTGCAATGGATGAAGGGAGGCTTACCAACTTCTCCTCTCATTCGGAGGAGGCAAACATTTGGCAAGCAAAGGCTCTTCTTATTTAAATTGTCCACTGTTAAGATGTACTCTTGAATACAGATGACAGAAAAATCTATATTTTGCTAGGAATGGCAAGTAACAGATCAGTTTTTATGGCAGCATGGTGTCAATAAAAGAGCAAATCATCTTAAAACTATAGCGAATCATTTTGTTGGGGAGTTCCTACATAAGTTGTTTGATGCTCAATACCAGAAGTGGTCAGGAAGTTCTCAAGTTGGATGAGAAGTACTCCCCCCCCCCCCTCCCTTTCCCATTATTAGACCTTAATACCTTAATGGAGACCTCAAACTGTGTCTGAATCATTTTATGAAAGACTTGAAAGATAGAACCAACTTCATCCTTGGTCTTCATGAGATAAACCTGTACAGCAAGAGTGGTCATCAACAAAAGTAACAAAATATCTATATCCAAATAAAGAAGTGGTAGAGGAAGGTCACCAAACATCAGAATGGACAATAGCAAATGGAGTAGAACTTTTTCTAATACTCAAAGGATATGAATTACTTACATGTTTTGATAACTGACAAACTTTGTGTTCAATATCCAATGATGAACTAGAAGAAACCAAACTTGGAAATAAATGTTTCATTGAAGACAACAACATGCGACCCATTCTTTTATGCCACTACAATAAATGGGTCTTATTATTAGGGACACTACTAGTAGACTGAACTGCAGAAAGAGATGAGGGAACCGCATCCACATCCAAGAGATATAGTCCATCAGCTTCACGATCACTGCCAATTGTCCTCTTCGAAGCGAAGTCCTGGAAATCACAATGGGTATGAAAAAAGTAGCAGGGCAATCTAGGTCACAAGTACTTGGACTAATGGACAACGAGTTAGTGGCAAATTTTGGAACATGTAACATAGAGGATAAGAATAAAGTAGGGGAGATATTAATACTTCCTTTCTCAGAGATGGAAGATAATGCCAAATCAGCACCTAACTTTATCCTTACCTGAACTAATAGAATATGAAGAAAATAGTGAGGACAGACCTGTCATGTGGTCAGAGGCCCCATAATCAATAATCCAGGACTGAGTAGATGAAGAGAAAACATGAAAGGTTGTAGCATGGGTATCTGACTAGGCAATAACAAACGATGAAATGGGAGAGTGAGGTGCTATCATGGTTCCCTCTAAATGTGACATGAGCGTGCAAAGTTTATCAAGCTCTTCTTCAGGGACTATGACCATCCATTGGGAAGCTTCACTTATGAGGTAGTGTCAAATATGTTCATCTTCTAAGGAGGAAGACCAATACTGTCATCATGATTATAGGAGGAGGCTGAGTTTGCTCGCATTCCACTAGGTCTACTGAATTTTTCAGGACGCCCTACAAGGTCCCAATAGTTTTCTTTGGTTTGCCTCATCTTTCCACTGTGACTGCATTTCAGCTTATCTTTCTCAATTGGACCAATTCTCTAAGTTGATTTTTCTTTATCATCAAACAAGGGGTTTGAAGGGCTTCTTGAAGCTACCCTTCCCACCTTTTTGTGGGGCTAAAGTAGTGACCAAGGCTGACCGTTCTATATTAGTTGATGAGTACTGTTGCATAACACTACACCTGTTATCTTCACTTTGAACAAAGGCACACACCTCATTTAATGATAGAAGCACATCCCTACTAAGGCATACACCTCATTCAAAATCAGCATTCAACCCAGCCAAGAACTCAAAAATCCTAGCTCACTCAACCTTTTCTTTATAGGATAATGCATCCTTCTAGCATTCTGGCTGAAAAGTTTTGTAGTGGTTTAGCTCCTCCCACATGCTTCTCAAGGCAGCAAATTAACTCTTCAAATTCTTATTCCCCTGACAAAGATGAACAATTTCTTGATTTAGCTGATAAACTTTCACAAATTTTTTTGATTTAGCTGACAAAGCTCCTTGGAAGCTAAAGGTGATCAAATGCATAACACATCTCAACCTATCAACCAACAATTTAGCAATAATTTTGTAAGTGTTACCCGCAAGACTAATGGTCCTGAAGTCTTGAATTTGTTTTGCTCCATTTTTCTTTGGGAGGAGGGATAAGAAACTAGTATTACTTCTTTTGTCCAATAAGTTATTCTAATAAAAATCCTCTACTATGAGAAGGATATCACCTTTGACCACCTCCCAACAAGACTTAAAGAAAGCCATCAAAAAACTATCCAGCCCTGGAGCTTTGTCCCCATCAAATCCCTTAGATAACTTTCCTAATTTCCTCCTTAGTGACTTTCAAGCCATTCTCTTTGTTGCTCCTCTAGTTGATGAAACGGCAAACCATCGAGCTTCGGTCTAACAATACCTAGATCCAAGAAAAGGTCCTTATAAAAGGACACAACATGATCATGAATAAAGTTAACATCCTCTACAACCATATAACTAATTTGAAGTCTATAAATGTTAGACATTTCTTTTCCCTAAAACTACTCTATAAAAGAAGTTTGTATTGTTGTCCCCCTCCTTGGGCCACAGAATCTTAGCCTTCTACTTCCACTTAATTTCTTCCACTTTGTGGCTTAGGAGTTTTGTGCTCCCAAAGAGATGGGTGGTCTCGGGATTAAAAAATTTCGGGAACCTAATGAAGCCTTGCTTTCTAAATGGTTGTGGCGATTTGGAAATAAAGAAGGGGACCTATGGCATAGTGTCATTGTTGAAAAGTATAGGCTTGCTTCAAATGGGAATCCAAAATGTCTAGAAGACTTATGGCATGGGTTGCTGGAAGGCCATTATGGATCAATTGGTCTCTTTCAAAAAAGGAATTTCCATTGAAGTAGGCTCAAAGACTCACCCGTTTTTGGAAGGATAGGTGGTGCACTCCAAGACCTTTGATGATTGAAGCCTGAATTATTTATGTCGCAAGTAACAAAAATGTTTTGGTCACAAATTATTGGGGAATTGAAGGGGAAGGGTCTGGTTGGAATATTCATTTGAGAAAGTGCTTTAATGGCTAGGAAATTGAGGAAATGGCCCATTTGCATGGCTGTGGAGATCCAATCAATATCAGCCGAGAAACTAAATATGGGTAGATTGATTCTAGTGGGAAATGGATAATTCACTGTTCTTTTGTGCTATGGCATGTTTGAGGAGATGGAAGTGCCCTCCTTCTCTTGGTCTTCTATTTGGGGGCTGAAAATTCCCTCTAAAGTGCTACTTTTTTTGTGTGGGTAACATGTAAAGAGAAGATTCTTACTGTAGATAATCTTCAAAGGTGTAGGATGGTTCTCCCAAATGTTTGCTCTCTTTCTTATCGTGATGAAGAATCTATTGACCATCTATTCATTCATTGAATATTTCCTAAGGAGGTTTGGTGCAAGGTTCTTGAGGAGGTGTGTATGTCGTGGGCATTACATATGAATTTTATGCCATTGGTGCTTTCTTAGAAGCTTCCAAGCCCCTCCACTTTCGGTTAAGTATTGTGGAACATGATTCTTCCTTTGGTTTGTTGGGCTCTATGGTTGGAAAGGAACCAAGGATGTTGTTTTGAGCATTATGCTGATGTAGACATCTCTCAAGGGTCATATGATGTTTTGAAAAAAGGGGTCACATTTTATAATGGTAGCATTGGAAAACTTTTTTATTTGGTCTTCTTGTAATAAGGCTTAAAAGCCAAGGTCAATTTAGGTTTTTATTTATTTTGAGTTCTACTCTCATAACTTGCTTTTAGCCCAAATTTTTCAAGGTCGACTTGCTCGTTTGGCTAGATTTTGTTATCTTTAGTAAGGTTATTTAATTACCTTACAAATGAGAGCAAGATTTTTGCAAATCCAATGTGATTTGGGAAAATTATGACCAAAATATTGATATTGAAGGGATGTTAGTATGTGACACGAATAGAGTTTTATACGATATGTTTTTAGGAAGTCTTAGCAATATTTTTGTTGGATCAATAAAGTAAATAATTTTATTCAAAAGGCACAAAGGCACGACTACGAGAAGTACAACAGTGCCCCATGTGCACCCTAACTGGACATAAGTGCCTCCCACACAAAAAACCCACATGTGATATTTGACCTCCTTAAAATTAGGGTGGTGAGAGACCCAACTGAAAAACAAAGACCATGCCTAATCCAAAATCGTCAGGACGGGCATCGCCTTGTCTTCAAAGATGCAAGGATTCCTCTCAGTCCACAGAGTCCAACAAAACAGGTGAGGGGAACACATCCATAGAATGTGGCCATGAGGGCACAAGTCCCCAATATCCAAGGAGAACCACATGTCTAGTAGGTGGGGAAGGGAGACCGGCATGACCGACTTTCTACAAAACTTCCCCATGAAAGAAGACCATAAGCTAACCGCCATCGAGCAATGGATGAATAAATGACTAACCGACTCCGACTCCTTGAGACACATGCTACACCAATTGACTCAGTGAAAACCTCTAGCCATAAGGTTGTCAACTGTCAGCACCCAATCACAAAAGATAAGTCCTAAGAAAAATTTCACCTTTGAAGGCATCACTACCCTCCAAATGAGATGGGAGATGCTATACGCCTTGTACGAAATATCCAACAAGCTATACATGGAGCTCACTATGAACAACCCCCTCTGGATCAACAGTCCAGAAATGTTTGTCCTCCTTTTTCGAGGCGCCATGACAGGCTCTCTTTAAACGGGATGATAGAAGGGTGATGGACTCAATTCTCCTTACAACTAAGTTTGAGATCCCGAACTTAGCAACAGATTTATTTAGCTTCCATTTTGAGTGAATCTTTTGGTTTATAAGAGTTAGGTAGGAGAATAAAATCTTTCTAATTTTGGAAAGGCTAGGATTTAGAAGTTTCTCTTAAAAGTTAGTTTCTATTTCTTTTAAAGGGTAATTTCTAAACTACCAAGCATTGTAATCTATTTAAATGAGCCAAACTCCCAATGTTTTTAGTGCTGAATAAAAAAGAAGATTAGTTTTCTTTTGAAAGAAACTTCTTTTCTCTTTACTTCTACATTGGGTTATGGGAGATTAATAGTTTGGGGTTGTCTTGCTGCTTTCTTTTAAGCTTTCTTTTTTATATATTTGATCTTCAATCAAGTGTTGGTTGTGGGACTATTATCAATTGTTGATTGATCAAGTTTCAGCCTTCAACAAGCCTAGCAGATAAATCTGATTAAAGCTACTTCTAGTCTAATTTGGGCCCATTACCAATAAGAATCACAGCTTTCTCAAGGTTGTCATGTATCATATGTGGAGCCTTCTTTTAAAGTTTTTAGATAGGCTGGGGATAAATGGTGTTTTGGAGCTTCTAATTGTATAGATAGGGGGGGCATTCTTTTGTGGATATGAAAAAGGGGTAGGGTAAAATGATTAGAGACTCTTGTACTTGAGCTCTCCCTTTTAGGGATTAAGCCCTCTCTTGTCTTTTGGGGATATTTTGCCCCCTCTTTTAGTAAATCTTTTTTCTGAGCCAAAAAAAGGGATTGAAGTCACTCAATCCAAGGGGATCTTTATTTCTCAGCGGAAATATGTTCTTAACCTCTTATAGAAAACAAGCTTGACAAACTGCAAACCCTCTGATACTCCAATTAATTTAAATCACAAGCTCAAGGAAGATAAGAGTGATTTCTTTAATGCTGGGAGATATCAGCGATTAGTGGGGCGTCTTATGTATTTATCCTTGATTAGACCAAATATTGCCTACGTTGTCAATGTTGTAAGTCAGTTTATGCATGCTCTTACATTAGCTTACTTAGAAGCAGTGATGCGGACATTAGAGCAAGGTGGAGTCTACACATGGCCTTGGTGGGGTCCACACATGAAGACACAAAAGAAGGCACATGGAAACACATGATGAAGTCTTTTAGATTTATTTTACTGTTTTACCTAATAGTTTGAGTTATTAGAGTCTAGGACATGAGGGTCATTTAAATTTTTGTTTTTGGGTATTTGTGTAATATGACATTATTGCCAATGGTATTTTGGTAATTTTAGAGAGTCAATAAGTCAAAGTGGACCCCTCTAAAAGTGTTGGATGAAATCCTCTAGAAAGGCATATTTTAGCACTTTTTGTTCTTAAAAAGTGAAGTTTTTAGTGGTTTTGACTTTAGGAAAGTCTTAGGTATCAAGTAAGCTAGTTGTGTATGAGTTTCTTAGTTTTTTACTATTTTCATGAGTTTGTGAGCTTATATATGAGCTGCACATTTTTGTACTTGGTATGTTAATAAATTTTTTAGCTAGTTTTGCTCTTATAAGCGGTGCTTCTCTTTCAAGTCTTATGCCTTGGCTTGAAATCCTTGTAAGGATTACTTGTATTATGGGATAGGGATTACTGCAATGGTATTTATCTTCTCTTCTATTTCTTTCTTCTTATTTTTCTTTTTCTTTTTTCTCTCTTCTTTATTCTTCTTCCCCTTGATTCCTCTTTTTTCCCCTTGAGACCTTTCCAACATTTTGACTAAATTGGGTTGAACGTTAACGCTTAGAGATTTGTCACCAATTTACTGGAGGCTGTTGATCTGGCTGCATATCATGCCTCAGCACTACTGTGATTATTGTGACACATACCTGACACATGATTCCGGATGGTTAACCGAGGAAGCGATGGGTAACCGAAGCAGTCGGTATCGAAGGGGACCACCACCATGGGTGGTACCTTCCCATAGTGGGAAAACTCAACATTGGGATGCTTTGTGAGGTGATACTAGGACTTCTTCATGGCGTGGAAAGAAGAGCTATAAAGATGTGATCCTGGAAGGCTTAACCTGGCCTTTGGCTCAGGGACCGAAGATGGTGTAAAAGCTTGGTCAAGCGGTAATATTGTTTAGGAAGGACTTGTCTGACCGGATGGAAAGAATGAAGGCTTGCTTAGTCGGAAGAGTTGTGGAGGATTATCCTTTGAAGGCTGGCAAAAAGGAGTGGCAAGGGGGTTATATCTTAATGGATGTGTGGCACCCTACAGCGGGATGCAGATGGAACAAGAGGGAGGAGGAGGGAAAAGTTTAGGTCTATGGGTTGTCGTTACAACTGTGGGGCCGGAACACGTTTGAAAAGATTGGGGCGTTGTATAGTGGCTTAATCGACTATGAGAACTATGGACCAGGGTCGGTAGAGTGGGTGGTTCTAAGGGTGAGCAAGCCGGTGAGAGCGTCAGAATATGTGTGGATTTCCGATGAAATGTTTGTGTATCAGATTCATATCTGGAAACAGATTCTTCCAAGAGCCAGTCTAGTGACGGAGTGGGAGCGCTACCAGGAGGGATGAGGACGAGGAAGGAGAGAACACGTGGGGGAGCAGGAGAGAGAGGGGAAAGGTGGGAAGATTTGTTGGAGTTGAATTTCAAATTGACTGTTGATTCGTCTGACAAAGATTGTGTGAGATTTTTGTAGTTGGCAGTGGAAGGAAGGAAGACGATGGGTAAACCAGAAGCCAAGAGATTTGAGTGAGAATGGGCTGAACCAAGCTAAACCAGGGTTTGGTTATTTTAAAAAACCAGAGGTCTCTTTGAGGTGGGTTGGGGTATATAGGACTGATGGGCTTAGAAAAAGAAGCCCAGCCAGACGGGGGTCTTTCAACTGGGGTAGACGTGATGGGCCGGGCCCTAAGGATAGATTGAAGATGGAATGACCCAGGCCCTACTCAAGTAGGGTGTATTTAGGGAAGATCCCCAACCAGAATCGAAGACAATAAAAAAAACAAGATTTGAAACAATCGGGTGATTGTAATCCTAGTCCTAGAGTTCGAAGAAGGCACAGAGGCAATGGGGAGAGTAGAAGGATGGGAGGAGCCAAGGCGCAAGGAATTGATCTCAGTTGTGGAAACAAGGGGGTTTGAATGGAAGAGGAAGAAGGAGAAGAATGATCAGGGGGTGTCGACAACTTCAATCTTGACAAGGAAGCTTGCGCAGGGGATAGTAATCAAGGAGAATGGGGCTTAGGTAAACAGGGGGTACGATACCCCCCAGCCACTGAGTAAAGGGAAAGAGAAAATGGTCTATAGGGACTTGTTTGGTGAAAATAACGACTGGGAGGAGGAAGTGGAGGAATGTGTAGTGTAGGGGGATGGAATAATGGGAGGCTGGGGTCGGAAGGGGAGTGTTGTAAATCCAGACACTTTGACCCTCACCCTGACTGGCATGATCTCTAGGGCGACTTAGGGGGGTCTTATGCGACGAGCAGAAGGGGCAGTCCTCAGTTTTTATAGGTTATTAAGAAAGCTTTGGGGGATTTTTCAATAGAGGGTTCGATTATGGAGCCTTATATGGGGGATGAGATCTTCACGGAGAGGTATGAGGAGGATTCGATTATTGATGTTGATCCGATCTTGATGTTGCCTCCTAATCTCTAGTCTGATTGGGTTGTTATAAAGGTGGCTGAAGTTAAAAGAAGGTTAGGGTATGCCTTAAAGGGAGTGAAGCAATGAATCGAAGACTTTTTCATGAAAATTGAGAGAAAGCGGAGCTGGAGTCTGTGTAGGCCTACAAATATGGACCTCAATACTTCAGGGGGTAGAAAGGCTAGAGAACTTAAAAACCTATACTCGAGTGTGATCTACAATGAAAGGGATAGGGGGAGAAACAGAAGAAGAGGGTGTAGGGGAACAAGCCAATCTAATTTGTATGATGAAGATAAGCATATGCTGTCT
>JAOXJP010238452.1:0-23540 GCA_025762735.1 Platanus orientalis | reverse complement strand
ACTAAGAAATTTTTGTGGCGTAAATAGTAGCTCCCTTTCTTCTAACCCTAGGCTAGCTGAAATCTCTCCATATAAATAAAGGTCTTCCTCGTCCGCCTCCTCCCTCTGCCACGAGAGAGAGAGAGAGAGAGAGAGAGAGAGAGCAGCGGAGGAAGGAAGGAAGATGGTGAAGTTCCTGAAACCCAACAAAGCAGTTATTTTGTTGCAGGGGCGATTTGCCGGACGGAAGGCTGTGATCATCCGATCGTTCGACGAAGGGACTCGTGATCGACCTTATGGGCATTGCTTACTGGCTGGGATTGCCAAGTATCCCAAGAAGGTAATTCGCAAGGACTCCGCCAAGAAGACTGCCAAGAAGTCCCGCGTGAAGGCTTTCATAAGGCTCGTCAACTACAACCACATCATGCCCACTCGCTACACCCTCGACGTCGATCTCAAGGACGTCATCACCCTTGATGCCCTCCAATCACGGGATAAGAAGTTCACCGCAGCAAAGGAGACCAAAACTCGCTTCGAGGAGCGCTTCAAGACCGGAAAGAATAGGTGGTTCTTTAGTAAGCTCAGGTTCTAAGTGAAACCTCTGCTTTGCTATCGATTCTTTCTACTTTCTTTTTTTTGATAGGAACTACTTTGTTAATGTGAGGATTCAGACCATCTGCAAACGGGTTCTCAACTCATTTTTATAGTATTTGTTGTTGGGGTTCATTTTTTTTATACTAATGGGTTCATTCGAGCTTCCGCTTTCGGCTTTTAGTTAACTTATTTTAATATGATTTTTTGAATTAAGGATTTCGTTAGCCTATGTTTCCTTACTGAAATTTCTGAATGATTGCTCACGGTTTCTTCTTAGTTTCTGTTTATCGTTCATGCCTTTTAGATTTTCTATCGCATTTTGAAATTGACAATGGACAAACTAGGGTTTATGTCTAGATGGTTGAGATCTATAAATGTGTAGGGTTACCCTGCACCATAGGGAACGTTCAGTCAAGCAGGAAAAGGGTCTTCGAGAAGTAGGTACTCTTTAGGAGATGAATAGTGTAAATGGGGTTTTGAAGGTTAAGCAAGATTGAGGAAGGACTTGTATTTTGTCGAGAGAAGCATTGTGCGATGGACTATATGGCTTCTTCAGGTACAGAATGGGTTGTTGGAGACAGAATGGAAACTTGCAGAGCCTTCTACCAAAGATGTAATCAAAGTGGGAAAGAGTAGATAATGGTCTTTGGGAAGTGGGTGCTCTCTCTTTTTTTTTTTTTTTTTTGGACTAGTGGATTTCATTTGTGACAGCAGGCTAGTGATGGCTGCTTTTCTCACCATAGTATTTTTTTCTCAACTGAATATGATTGTTTGCTCAAATACGTTGTTTAGGCATCAGCAGCAATTATTTTATTTTTGATAATGACAGGGTGTCCACACCCCTATTAGAGGTGAGACTAATCCCTTTGGATGCACGCAATCACTCGCAAACCACAGCATTGTTGATTTTGTTTGCAGTTTCACAGGTGTACATTCTCATATTTTGCAGAACTTTTGAGACTTTATTTCTCAGTTTTGGATACATTGCAGCATTTTATTCCTTGCATACAAACATATATATATTTTTTATGAATGCATACAAACATAATTCAACGTGATGAAGTTTGATAACTTTATTTAGCATGAACCTAAGTGAAGAAAAGTATTACTGAAAGTAATGGAAAATATAGAACTGGAGCCCTCAATCTTGGGCTGCTGGTTCTTATCCTAAATTTTATGTCTACTTAACTTATGCTAGTAATTTTTTTTTGTTATACCTTATGCAAGTAATTTGTGGTGGTTGAATTTAACAAAAGAAAAAAACAAATTGTTGCCAACTATCAGCTCATAAAATATTTGCCTACTGATTTCAGTTACAATCAGCAGTTTTGGCATCTTTTTGTCGTGGCATGCACATGTTTTTTGTTTTTGTCATGGTCTTGACCCAAAGCTTTTATAATTATATCCCTGCTTTTGCACGTAAATGTGTCTCTTGAAAGTTATCCCACTTAGACCGACTATGATAGAGTCAGTGAATGGGACTTAACACTATGGGACTAATTTTAAGGTATAGTTGAGTTGGATCTTGTAATAGCAAACATATAATTCTAAAAGAAAACATTTGGTGACTTTTAAAAGTGGATCAATTAGGAGTCAAAAGACTTTTTTTTTCCATTAGAGGATAAAACATGACACACATGTAAGGACTATAAGGTTAATAATTTTGGATGTCTGTAGTAGAGTTGGAAGAGAAAGAAACGAGAGACTAGTTGCCCAAGAATTAGATGTTAAAACCTAAAAGGGAAAAATTAGTGGTATTTAGAGATAAAATGATGAACAAGGCTAAATGGAATTTGGAAGAAGAAACCAAAGCCATGTGGAATGAAATGGTTAACTTTATTTAGAGAGGAATTGAAGAGTTCCTGGAAGAGCCTTGGGAAAAAGTACAGAAACAAAAGTTATGTGGAATGAAATGGACGACTTTATTTAAAGAGGAATTGAAGAGATCATTGAAGAGTCTTGGGAAAAAGTACCATCAATTAAAGAAACTTAGTGGTAGAATGATGAAGTTTTAATAGGCATTAGAGCGTAAATGTCTTATTATAAGGCTTGACAAAAGATTGTAACATGAAAAAATTAAAAAGATAAAAGTGCTAAAAAGAAAGCTATAAGTGAGGCCGAATTTGAGGCGTATGATGATTTATCATAAGGTAAGTGGAGTTAATTATTAGAAGCAATCATCATTTATAAGCAAGATTCCTATCCTCTTCAAGTGCACTTCAAGATCAAAGATGAAGACTAGTAAGGGATATAACTCAGATTTAAGAACTGGTCATATAAAAGTCTGATCAGTAGTATCTTTAATGCCAAATATTATGTACTCACATTAAATTTATGGAGATTAGCACACAATCAAATAAAGATCAAGGGGTTTACACAAAAATCACTTTGAGAGAATATTGGGTATGTATAAATACCTGGTCAGTCAAAGGGTTTAAAGTAATGCTGGTAGGCTCTCAGGCAGCAAGTATTTAACTGTGGGAGGGGGATTTCTTCAGGTAGTATTGGATAAACTGTGGTGGGTATTAACATAGGCTAATGAAAGTGGGAGAATGGGTACTGTGAGGAAAAAGAAAAGTCTGACAGGAGTATATTGATGGTTTAACAGTAGTTGAAAGGGAGGTCTTAGTTGCTGGAGGATGTAATACCTGTGTAAAGACTTTCTAGCAGCTAGTAACTAAATGGTTTGCCATGTTAATTCCAGAATTCCTTTTGAACAGCAGCAGCAACATGAGTAGATCAGCAACTAATCACCCACAATTACTTCAGATTGCTCTCAGGTCTCACTTTAATATTGATAGGATACAGTCACGGCAGCAAGCTATTCTTTCACTAAGGAATACATACTGTAGGCAGCATCTTGTGTAAAGTAATGCTCAACATTTTGCTGGATTTATGAGGTAGCAATGGTATAATATCAACACTTGGATTTCTTAGATGATTTCCATAACATATGCTGCGGATTTATGATGGGAAAAAACACATAAATCTGATGAACAACAAATATATTTGAGGAATTTCAAGGGCCAACAAAATTATGAGTAATGTGAAGGAGTAAAAACTGACCATGGTTTTTGGACCTGATGGATGTAAGTTTTGATGGGGAAATTAATAAAAGACTGGTGGAATAGATATGACTGATTGATGGGGGAGATGGGGTATTGAAACTTTTATGGGAAAAAATACAAGGGGTTTATTTTATATAGCCGAGTGATTAGGGTGGAAGAAGTGGGTTTCAAAACTGGAAATTGGAAGAAAAGGGATAATGAAGAGATGGATGACAAAATCTGGAAGAAATTCAAGGTAACTTAAAGAAGAAAAGAAGATAGGAGATGTGCTGATGTAAGGCAATCACCAGCCTTCACTTTCCTTAGAAATTACCATCCAAGGCCCAAGTTTGCACCAAAACTTGAAGGAAAAGAACCACTTGTCTGTGCAGCAAAACCAGTAAAAATTTTCATTAAACTTCATTGAAAATTAATGGGGATGGGTTTCTTTTAAAGCCCATGAGTTCTCTAGGGTTTCCCCCCTTTTACATCATCAAAATAAAGAAAATAGAAAGTAAAAAAGAATAACAAACAAAGCCAAAATTGGTTCCTCCCTTCGAGTGGTCGACCAACCCATTAGATGGGTCTTATTACATGAAGTCTATTATGCCCAAAAACAAAAACTCAATTGCCACCCATGTCTCTAACTATAATAATTAATAAAACATAAAATAAGAGAATAAAATTCTAATGCAAGCCTACTAAACAACAACATATGTACCACTACATGCCAAAGATATGTCCCCATCATGTGCTCTCATAAATGGACCCCATCAAGCCAAGAAAGTGGGCCCTACATGTCTCCACATAGAAAATAACTCCAAAAACCTCCAAATCTGCCTGAGACTGACATGTGGTCCTCTTTGATCATACTACTCGAAAGGGTCAAGGAATCCTTTATCCTACATTGGTACACTTTAGGATGGCCATGTGGCATGATGTCCCCATCAATAAGTCCCAATAATGGTGATGGATGTATACAAGCTTGCTGGAACAAGGGAGAAGAAAGGTAGAAACCTAGATTATAGTAGATGTATTAAGGGGTGTTTGGTTCGGATTTTAGAATCCGATTATTGATTATATACTTCTGGATTCTTATAATTAGATTTTTTAATCAGATTTTGAATCCCGAATCCCTTTTTGCTACCTGTTTTTAGAAGTTTATTTTACCTAATATTTCAACCATTAGATTCCACGAATACTACATGTGTTTTGTTGTTAGTCTCACAGGCAAAAGAGTGAAGAAGGTGATTCAGATAAGTTCTTTTTGTTTTTTATCTGTTCTGTCACAACACAAATCAAGAATTGGTTTAGAGGTGATTTTGTCTTGATCCCAATTATGTATAATCAGAATCTAGAATCCGAACTTTGCTTTGTAGCCCAGAATCGATTATGGCCTAGAATTGGATTCTAGAATCTGAACCAAACACAACCAAGAATGAGGATCAAAAAGCCATAGGGAAAGACGAGGAGACTAAAGGAAAGTGGAAGAGTTATTACATAACTTATTCAGCAAGGAACATGTAGAGAATGTCAATTTAAGAGGAATTAGTACTTTTGAAGATATCAGATATCATAGTGATCTTTGCTGATTAGATTTTTTTGTTAAATTAAGAAGGTTTTGAGAAAGATGAAAACATGGAAGACAATAGAATCTGTTAAATTAAGAAGGTTTTGAGAAAGATGAAAACATGGAAGACAATAGAATCAGATGGTATCCCAATTGAGGTTTAGAATACATGAAAGATTATCGAAAAAAAGAAAGAATACATGAAAGATGATGTCATATCATGGCTAAGTTTTTCAACAAGATCATTAGAAGTAAAAATATGCCGGATGAATGGAGGAAAAGTATTGTGGGGCTTGTTGACTAAGAGAAAGTATGTGTTTAAGGTACTTAGAGATGTCATGCCCTAAGGATTTGGGGCTGACACATCAGCACCAAAAAGTGAAAAGATGTCGACTCCCTATGCTGGGCTGACTTGGTACCAACTCATACACACAATAGTACTTAGAGATGTCGACTCCTTATGCTGGGCTGACTTCATCTCACCTTATTAAGGGGGTCACACCAAATCCGAGGCGGATGTTATGTATGAGTTAGCAAAAAGTGTATATAAGGGAGTTGTATTATGATGTATGTTGTTTGCTGATGATATTGTCTTGATAGATGAGACTAGAGGGGATGAAATCATCTACAGCTCTAAATCAGTATACAGGCCAAACAGCTCTATTGTGGCTGTGATTTGACATTCTCAATATTTGAATATCAAATTTCAGTCAAATTACACAACTTTTGTGGCTGTGACTGTAGAGAGATTTAGAGGATGAATTTGCTATGGACCCATCAGAATTTTGAACCTTGCAATAATACCATTGCTTTCGATTGCAGGGTTGTAGTAGATATTTCATATATGGTTAGCATGCACATTTTCTTGCGAGGAAAAGGAAGCGTATTCCTAGGGCGTGGAGGGGACACATTACATCATCCACAAGGGTTGCTCATATTTAACATCAATTGTAGTGAATCATGGAGAAAATCTGGCTACAAGGCGTCCTCGAGAAGATAAGGTTGCAAACCTCTTTAGACATTCTTGTGCAAACTGATGTCATAGCCCTCAACCTCCTTAGTGGAAAGCTACCTCGATGCCCCCACCCACCAGTGGACTTATTCAAAATTTATGAAAGTCATGATGGATGGATGGATCATGGATGGCATCACAATCTGTCTGAAGCTTACCTTCACCCACTCCTGTTGAACAACGAGACTCCCGGAGTGGGGCTGACGGGGAAACTATGGTGCAAATAAATTTCAATAGGCTGGCTGCTAGACCCTCTTTTATCAAAATTCAAAAACACGATCCTGCTTCATAGGCTCTGTTTGAAGTTTACCCTTCGAAATTGGAGAAAGCCATATTTATTGGCCTCATATCCTCTGCGCCACCCCCTTTGTGTGATGTCGTGAGCCGAGACACAAGGGGAGTATCATTTCACTTTTTGGAGATGTCACATCACCCCCCAAAAGTGAAATGATATTTCCCCTGTATCGCTCACGAAGTCGCACAAAGGGGGGCGGCGCAGAGGATACTCCCCCATATTTATTAGGTGACCGGTTTACTTGGTACCGTATACTTTTTCCTTCAAAATTTGAAGGTACTTGAGAATTCCTTTTTTTTTTTTTTTTTTCCGGTGTAATTTGACTGAACCTTTATTGGAATGCCCAAGGGATTTGGTATGTCTCCTTATGGACCCGTTACGGTCCTGGCATATAGAGTGACCGACACATGGCATAAAAAGAGAAAATCATCTATTGAAAAGTGTTACTCTTTTTACACGCATATGCCAGGACCGTAACAGGTCAATATGAGGATGTACCAAATCCCAACCGGATTGGGATGTGGTGGATAACTCAGCTTCAATGAAAACTGTGGAAAATGTGTACCTTCTATTATTTAATCCTACTGTCGTGGGAACCCTAATCAAATGCAACACAACTCTCTGTCACAAGATAAGATTTCATTCTAGAATCTACAAGTTGGTGTTAGATTGAGCTTCTACTTCTGATTTTGATGAGAGCTTCCATTGGGAACACTCCCCTTAACTAACGCTAACAACCGCCCCCTGTTAAAGGGCAAACACATCAGCACTGAAAAGTGAAAAGCAGACCCCCAAAAGTGTAAATCACTTTCTGGCACTGATGTATCCGCTCCCTTACCTCCAATGGACCTAAAGGGGTTTACAAGGGAGGGATCGGATAAAATCCGCACCGGCATTACTGCTGTGTTTTGGGCTGGATTGCTCTCTCTCTCTCTCTCTCATGAAATCCAACATCCATCAATAGATGGGAGCAAATCTTCTACTCCCAAAATTGTATTATCCCCTGTCCTCCCAGACACAAAGGCAGGCACGTGATGCTTCTAAACACTCCCGCGGCTTTGTGTATGGGAGCACACAATTTAGGTTAGTTACAAAAAGCTAGTATATTATTAGTGACTCTAAATTGTCTTCATAATTAAATGGCCTCTCTAGTGGGGTGTTAATCCGCCAGGGCAACTGGTAATTCGAAGATCAGTTATTGCTGGCTTATAATAGACTTCAAGTTGGATTTTACCCTTCTCTGATGTTAGAAATTAACCAAAGTATGACTACTCCTTGACAATGGAATATCTCCCATACTCGAGAATTTTCAAGCTCCCATCTCAACAAAAATGCTTTAAAGAGGACAAGTGCTGTTTATTTTCATATAAAAAACAACTACATCTGACAATTATTAAAAATATGAAGCCAAGAACACAATAATCAGGGAAGTCCTATATGATCCCCTTCCTCGCCTAAGAACAAACCATAAAGAAAACGGAAAAAAAAAAAAAAAAGAACATTTAACAATAGAACAGATCTGTCTCTAGTCCGTCATCAAAAACACATATCCAAGGCACAGCAGCAACATAAGCCAGCACAACTACAAGAGAGAAAGGGAGAGAGAAAAAACAAGTATTAATGAAGGAAAACCATTACAAAATTAAATCAAATGAAGTAGAAAAGAAAAAGAGCTATATATACAATTACGTACCATCCCTTCCAGAAGCCATCACCTCTACTCTTAGTTTCTACGGGAGGAAAAGATTGTTGGGGGTATCCATGACCGTCTTTCATTGGATAACCAGCCGGTGGGGGAACCACATAAGGGCCAGGATGGTTTCCCTCAACGGATGGCTGGTAGGACTGAGGAGGAGGATATGCAATCGGAGGTGGAGGGTACACTTCTGCTTAATGAAAACCCAGCAAAAAAGATTCAAATTCAATTCATCACATTAACATAAGTTATATAACATACCAAACTAACAAAAACCTATCATTTGAAAAAGAAAGAAGAAATATTCTTGATTACCCTCCCATATGGGTCTAATGACTCAACAAAAACTAATTGTGATCCTATCGAAAATAAGACATGGAAACTGGTTTACCTGGAGCCTGATGCTGATCATAGTGACTCATGTTTGAACTGAAAAGCTTATGAGAAAACAAGAATGGAAATTGAAGGGATTAGTTAATGATGAAATAAATAGTTGGGGGTGTTTGTGATTTGTGGCGGCTTTGTGAGCAAATGACTCTGATATTGGAGATAATGTGGGGAAGCTGAAGGTTAGGTATGAATTAGGGCCTAATATCCTCTGCGCCGCCCCCTTTGTGCAATGTCATGAGCCGAGACACAATGAGGGTATCATCACTTTTTGGAGATGTCACATCACCCCCCAAAAGTGAAATGATACTTCGCCTCTGTCTCGGGGGTATTTGTTGTGGCGTATCAGGCTGACAAGCGAGGGCCCCGACGTGTAAGAGATAGCCACTATGAATCAAGACTGGAAACTAGGGCTGTAAACGGAGCGGATTCGGATCGGATATATGTACATCCGATATCCAATTCGATTAAATTTAGGTGCATCCGATATCTGATCGGATATCCGTCGGATGTTTAATAAACGAATTCGAATTCGAATTCAATTACATAATCGGATTTCGGATGCAAATTCGGATATCCGGTTAGTTGGATTTAGCATATATATATATAATATTTAATCGAATCGGATTTTAATCGGATCGGATGTATATATATGCTAAATTCGATTTATACACAATTATATATATATATAATATTTAATCGAATCGGATTTTAATCGGATCGGATGTGTATGCATCCGATTTCGGTTCGTTTAATAATCAGATGTCTAATAATCGGATCGGATTTTAAACGGAGTCGGATATATGAGCATCCGAATTTGCTTTAATCGGATTCGGATGCCTAGGCGGATAATTGACAGCCCTACCCGGAAATGAAGATCCAGAGCCGCCTCATTGATAGGGTTTAACATGGGGCAACAATCGGGTAGACAAACTTGTTACTGGTATGTCCTTGCATATTGAGACGCAAATGGAACCCTTGGGCATGACAATCCCAGAGCCACCTACATGACTCCTAGTAGAGATCACTCGTTGGATTCAGACTACTGCAGCCATGTTATCCCATATAGAGGCACAGAAGGGGTCCCAGATTTTATCAATTCAGAGTTGCTCACATAACTATTCCAAGTAGGAATAGATTGCTCCACAGGATCCAAGAGCGGTATGACATTCTACTGACTCCATGTGCTGTTGATGCATGAGACTTTGGTATTGATTATTCTCTATATTGCCTTCATTGATGGCACGTGATAAATTATCAAATTTCGGACTATTTTATACAGTCAAGACTATAGATTCTACTAGACACATAGCAACTTCTATGTTGATATATATATGTGAAGCACATCGTCTTCTTCTACATCGCACCATAGGTGCCAGGTTTGGTATATATGCATTTAGATTGCATGCATTACATTGAAATACATTTGGTTTTAGATATCACTTGATATATCTTGTTTATGATGCACATTGTATTGAAATACATTTGGTTTTAGATATCACTTGATACATCTTGTTTATGATGCACATTGATTGTTATTTGTGTTCTTATGCCATGATGTTATATAAAGCATGATGATGTTTGATTGAGATTCTCATGTTGTTTCTCCTCTAATCTTAATTGTGGAAATTTGATTACTGAGATTGTGTAACGGACACAAAAATTTTAAAAACCTCACAAAGATTCCTAGCCAAAGACAAGGACAGGAGTATATTTTCAGCATAGTACGAAATCTCGATGTTAGGTGATTGGCGTATTTACTTATGGATTATCGATAGTCATAGAATAGATATTGATAAGTGGCTCTATACCAAACTCTTTGGATTTTATTATTTTGGGAACCTTTTTAGTTAGATTTATTGTCTTTGGATTTATTAAATAAATTGTTATTGATATTATTTTGTTGTTTATTCTTATGGATGTGGATGGGTGATGGATGTTAATGAGAGGATGTGGAATGATTGAGTAAACGGGATTAAATTTCATCCCCTGAGATCCATTTTACAGTCGTTATGCAGTCGAAATTTCGTTAGAAATTTTTGGGTGGGTCCTTTCCCTCGCCAACCTATGTGTTAAGAGGAAGGTGAATGAAGATGATTTATCGCGTCACAAAACCCGTTGTGTATCAAGAGTCTAGAGTGTGACAGAAGTTGGTATCACAGCCAAGTTTAGGAGTCATAAGGAAAACTAAGGACAGGAGTATCCAAGTTGTACCTTAGGTGTGAAACTAAGGTCAAGGAGTCATAAGGGATGATTAGAGTCTGAGTGTGTAAAAATATTCTTCTAAGAAAGTAAGAGTCATAAGTAAAAGTACAGAGCCATAGGTGTTTAGAGTCTATGCCTGATCTGGTGTACTTATACCTTTTTTTTTTCTTTTTTCTTTTTTTTTGTAGTGGTGTACTTATACTTCGATAGGAAGAGGAGGAGATCCCAAGCACCTATTCCTAAGGCCATTAATGCTCCGGTATCAAGACAGACTAGGACTAATTTAACTAGAGATAGGGTGCAGCAAGGTCAAAGACTACTAAGCCGCCGACACCGACACGTGTTGATTTAGGGAGACCCATTGAACCTCCTTATATGTTAAGAGGAAGGAAAATGAAGATGATTTGTCGCGTCACAAAACCCATTGTGTATCCGAAGTCTAGGGCGTGACAAACTACTAGATTTTGGACAAACATTTCCCATAATCATATTCTAGGTAAAAGTACAAAAATGAGATTCTAGGTAATAGTTCCCAAAGTCAAAAACTCACTTAGACGATTCTCAAAACATTATTAGGCTGGACTCGGCCATGCACGTCAAAGGGATGCACTAGACTTGCTAGAGAAGCTACCAAGCAGTTTGAAGACCCTTCCCCCATATGATGGGGGTGCAGCTTGAGTCAAGTTCAACCCGAACCCAAATGAACCAACATGACTTTTAGATTGGGTGGGATGGCATTTTCAAACATCAGGACTTGGGAGATCACGACCTGACCCAAGGTCAAGTTGGGCATGGTTTAAGGCCTTGGGCAACCCAAACCCAACAATATACATACAAGAATCAAGAATCAAACTTGCTTGCCTTTCCCCCAATTGTTTAAACAGTATTGTTCCATCCTATAGAACCTTAACTAAGTCTACATATCTACTTGGGACCCCTTTCTTTTCCAAAACCCACCAAATGATCTCTCCAAGTACCCCATCATATGCTTTCTCTAAGTCAATAAAGACCATGTGAATATTTTTCTTGCTTTCTATTTCTTGCCTAATCAAGAAAATAGATTCAGTCATCGATTTCCCAGGCATAAATCAAACTGATTTTCTAATATTCTACCTTCATATCTTAGTCTATGTTCAATCACCCTCTCCCAAAGTTTCATTGTAGGTCTCATAAGCTTGACAACACGATAATTGGTGCAATAATACCCCATTGTTCTTGTAGATAGGCACCACAATACTTTTCCTCCATTCATCCAGCATGTTTTAGTTCTAATGATCTTCTTAAACAGCTAAGTTAACCATGATAAGCCATTGTGTCCCATGCCATATGGTCCTAATGCTTTCCCCATCTCCATCTTTCTCAAAACCATTATAACTTCAAACAATCCAACTCTACAAAGATAACTATGATCTCCAATCTAATCGACACTACAAATTCCTCCTATAACAACATTCTCTACATGATCCTCATGTAATGACTTCTAAAAATAGCTCCTCTATTTTTCTTTAAACTCCTTGTCTTTCGCTAAGACATTTAATCCTCGCTCTTAATGCAACATGATCTAGGTCTCTACGCTTCTTCTACCTTATTCCAGCAAGTTTCTATATATCCATCTCACATCCCTAGTACCTATTACTCAACTTATGATAAACCCATCATACGCCTTGGATTTAACCTTGCTTACATATTTACTTAGCTTATTCTTTTGCACTTTTTATCATTCTAAGTCTTCCATCTTCCAAGCCTTATACAAGACCTCTTTATCTCTAATGGTTGTTTAAATCTCATCATTCTACCACCAAATTTCTTTTAATGGTTGCACTTTCCTCTATAAATTGTCATTTCATTCTACATGACATTCGTTTCTTCTTTCAAATTCCAGTTTTCCTTTTTAATCAATTTATCTCTAAATATCACTAATTTTTCCCCTATAGGTTCCACCATCTAGTTCATGGACAATTAGTCTCTCATTTCTTTTCCTTTTCATTTCTTAATATGTACATCCAAGCATAGTTTAAAAACTCGGATCGGCGACTCGGATCGTTCGGGCCAAAAACCAATTTAGATTAGATCGGATCAGTCCTAAATTGACGATTCAGGCGTGGATCATTTGGCCTGAAACCAATCCAAGGTCAAAAATTTTCCTAAAAAATCTTATATATTTTTGTAATGCTTCCTATAAAAAGTTTGAAAGAAAAAATACAATTTTAGGTATGTTAGGTGCATCATACATGAATAAACATTGTTACAAGCAGGTAAATTTATAAAGATCAATATTGAAAATTTCATAACCAAACATCCAATATGATTACTTCTAGTGCAAAAAACAAAAAAACAAACCATATATAATAACATATAAATAATGATGAACATAATTGGAGGCATATTAAGTGCATCATACATGTATGAATAAGGTTACGAGGTTCATATAAGTTCAAGATTGTAGTTTGCTTAATCAAACATCCACTATGATTACATTTGAGGCAGAAAAACTAAACTATGTACAAAATCATATAAAAAAAGATAAAAAATAAAAATAATACATGGCTCATTATTCTAGCCACTGGGTTGAAGTTTAACCTAGCCTTCTATTATAGAGGCAGCAAGGGGGTGTGCCCCCTATCATTGTCATGCCTCCACCACCCCCCCTAGTGGGGGTTATTAAAAATGTGTTTTAAATGAAAAATATGTAATCCAGTGGCCAAATTTATCGTTCATTATAAGGCCATGGGGTTTATCTCTTATATGTTATATCAAGATTTTTAAAAATATTTAGAGAAAATCAGGGAAGTTTGAAAATACAAAAACTTAGACATAGGAGAAGGAATGAAAAACTTCTTCTATATATATATATATAGTGGATCGGTCGATCCCATATTGAGATCGTCTAATCCATGGCAATTCGGATCTGGATCAGATGATCCATGTGGGATCGCGATCTACATGCCAGGATTGGCTCATTCATGGCCGATCCCAAGTCAGATCAGATCGCAAAGTCGGATCGAGTGATCCGATCCAGGATCAGCCAAGTTTTAAAACCATGCATCCAAGACCATTCACCTATGTTGTGTGGTTAGACTCTCTCCTGGGTAATTGAGGATATGGTGAACTTGCTGGGTAGGGTTGATCTCATTCTCCCGAGGGTGGAGGTGGATGATTGCTTACGTTGAACTTACACTAATAATGAGATCTTTTTTATTAAGTCTTGTAGAGGGGTCTGTTGGGCTGAGGTTGAACCAGAAGGCATTTGGGCTATCATTTAAAAGCTTACTCTTCTGTCCAAAATTTTTTTTTTTATATGGACTATGGTTAAGAGTCGCCTCTCTACTATTGACTTGCTTCAACGTAGAGGTATGATTATTCCAAATCCCTGCCCCCTTTGCTTACACGACGCGGAAAGCATTGACCACATGCTCATTCATTGACCCTTTTGCTTCTAAGATCTGGGAGATGTTTCTAAAGGAGATTGGTTTCTCTTAGGTGTTCCCAAATAGGGTTGATTCATTGATTGCCTCTTTGGAAATTAGTTTGTCCGGTTGTTTGTTGGTTTATCTGGCTTGAGCATAATAAAATGGTATTTGAAGGATGTATGGAACCGGCTTATAATGTTCTCTACAGGGCACAGGAGCTGACTTGCTTTTGGGGCATGAATTGTAAGCATATGGGGGACAAATCGGTGGTGGATACTAAAAGGGAGTGAGGATCTTTGTTCTTTGTTTTTGTGGCTTGTAGTCTTTGGGGATTTCTCATCCCTTTTCTCTTAATGAAATTTTCACTCATCCAAAAAAAAAAGGGTAAGGGGTGTCAATGAGCCGAGCCGAGCCGAGCCAAGCTTTGCCCAACTCAACTCGTCATACAAGGATGAGTTTAGGCTCAGCTCAAGCTCATGACAAGCTGGAGGGGTTGAGCTCAGACTCGGATCATTAAAATTGAGGTGAGCTCAGCCCAAGCTCGGTTCAGCTCACCAAATCCAACTTATTGCAACCAGGCAACTTTATAACTTATTTCTAAAATACCAAACATGCCAACAATGTGAAAAATATGGAAACATCAAAACAGAGATGAGAGAAGCCAAAAGTATAAGACAAACGCGGGTGCTGGAATTGGTGACGGCCACGGCAACGAAGAGTTTTTCAATCAGGGATGAGATTGAGTGCTTGCTCAAATTCAAATTACAATCACTTTAACAAGAAGTCACAAGGAGCAAATCTATTAGAATCAAAGAGAACTTGAATCAGAAAATTCTCTTTGTGATGAGAGTTCGTCAATGGGGAAGTTGGGATGGCCATGAGAGCAGAATCCCAAACAGAGCTTTAGGACAGAAAGAAAAACAGAAGAAAGATCCTTATTTTATGCTTACTTCTCATCCGCCTTCCCCTTCAATTATCTTGAAAATTATGAAAAATACAATATTGAAAAAAATAAACAAACAGATCTACAACACTTTTCTTTCACTGCATTCATTTATTTATTTTGATGAATGCATTTATTTATTTATTTTATCTAGACTATTCTATGGGTAGGGATTTGGGGATTTCAAGTGATATTAATTAAGAGACATTTTAATTTTCCATGGTAGTTTTGCATTTTCATCTAGTTTTGTTATTTCTGCATTAATTGGGTTTTGGTTGGTTTTATGAAATGGTTTCTTTTCTTCTTTTTTTTCTCCTTTGTTTATTATCTACTGATTTCACGAAATGGATATGGGTTCAAGTAGACTTTTGATTTTTCAATCAAGTTCCCTAAACAAACAGGATTGTTCTCTATTCAATATCTATTTTGAATGTTGAAACCCTCTTTAAATTGTTTGCTTAGAGCTCATTTTCGAGCTGATTTTGTTGCAATTCTGGTTGGCCTTTTGAAACTCTGTCATTTCTGTAAGCACCATCTCTGAAAATTGTGTTGAGACAGTGACAGGTGCAAACATGATTGCCACGATGAAGAGCACACGGTACATCCGTGGGCATGTTTGGTATTTTAAAGATAAGTTTATAAAGTTACCTTAGTTGAGTTTATTCCACCACATGTCACTCTAAGAGTGATGCAACACCATCGCAGCACAAATTTTGGCAGCAAAGGATCCCTTCTCAAAGTATAATTAGTTGAAACAGGCCCAACAGCCCACAAATAGAAAATATTGTTTGACTCTTTCTAATGAGTAGAATATATATATATATATATATAACTCTTAACATGAAGAGCTTTTAAAGAGCTGAGCCTAGTGCAACTTGGCTCAGGCTCACATAGCTAAATGAGCTCAATTGGAGGCTCAATCTAACTCTAGGAGTTTCAAACAAGGCTCAAGCTCAGCTCATTGATGGCCCTACTCCTGGGATAATCTTGCAGTCCTTACATGTTGACCATCCTATCCTCCTAATGAGAAAAAATTCTATCTGGGTCTAACTTGATCCACTTTTAAAAGTCACCAAATGTTCTTTATGTTTGAAGTACGTGCTATGGAAAAATTGCAAACGAGGATTGCTTCACTCACCCCATTCCTTTCTCCAAATTCAAATCGTCCAAGAACTCTCTCAGACCCTTCACCGGCTTTCACCTCATGTCCATTTAAGTCATCAAATAATTTCTCTCTCATAAATTCCTTGAATTAATCCACCCACATCTTTCAAAAATTGTTTATAAATAGTTTCATTTAATCCTACTTGAGGTGTATAAGCACTAATTATGTTAATTGTCTCTTTTTTCTAAAACAAGTTTAATTGCTATTTTCCTATAACATATTCTCTAACATCTACAACTTCATCCTTTAGATTTTTATCTAATTGTATTCATACCCCATTTATGCTATTAACTTCTCCTATGTACCAAAGTTTATAACCATCAATTTCCTTGACTTCTTTTCCATTTCCATTTAGTCTTTTGAAGATAAGTTATATAAAACTTCTTTTCATCGTATCTGTTGACAACCATGGATTATCTGGTAATATATAATACAAAAAATATGTAACTAAATTTTAGAATGCAAACTAACACAAACCTTGGAAAACCAATACTACCCAATCAAACTTGACGCAGCCCTCCTGGGCTGGAGTTGAGTAATGAGCACCTCTAGTGGCCTATTGTTGAGCACCTTGAGTCAATTTTCATGCTGTGTTGGGCTGATTATCAATTCTTGGGTTTAGGCTTAGATTGGGCCCCAACCCATACACTTTTCACCCTATCAAATCATTTGGCATTGTTAAGTGGAACAGCTGGGTGATCCCTAACACTGTTCCCAAGCAATTGGATTTATGGTTTCACGGCTGAAAGAGTATCCTCTCGCCTCAGGGGACTCTCCTGTGGAACAGCATCCCCTATGTTATTTTTTGGTCTTTGTGGACGGAATGGAATGCGAGCGTGTTTGAAGGCAAAGAAGTTTCCATAGCACAGTTGAAAGGCCGGACCTTTGCTCTCCTATACAGATGGGTGTCTCATCTTTCCCTTTTTGCTGGATGTAATTTCTCTTCTTAGATGTTTGACTGGAATGCCCTTATCTCTTAATCTTGGCGGAAAGGGCTTGTACCGCTCGTGTTTCCTTTCCATGTTATATATATTTATAAAATCTTTCTTTACTGATCAAAAAAAATTATGGCTTTGTCAGGTTTTTGACAAGATTTACAGATCTAAGTATTGATGATCACCTTTTCAAAGTATTATGCTATGCCATCTCATGCTCCTTGATAAGCTTCCTAGATGAAAAAGACTAAAATGGCGGAAAAGAAAATAATTGCAGATCAGCTAATTCGGAGTTTCATCAGCTGGCTCAGTTCTGGGTAATCTGGATCAGCATCGGATTTCCAATGAGAGGTTGGATTGCAGATATTGGGTGACAAATGGAGAATTTTGGTCAAGTCTTTCTACGATTTCCACGATATTCAGCATAGGAGATACTCTCCTCGGAAGACAAATTTGAAAATCTAAAGCGCCAACGAAGGTCCAATTCATTGTTTGGACAGCTAGGAAGGTAAACATATTATCTAGTGGATAATCTCAAGAGAAGAGGGCATATTCTTCCTAATATATTCCTTGTGTGTATAAAGAACAGGGAATCTGTCAACCAGCTTCTTAACCATTGTGCCTTTGTCAACTAGGTGTGAAAATACTGTCTTCCAAGACTTTGGTGTTTCTTGGACTGCCCCTTGAGAGTTCAGATTAATGGTTGATTCTTGGATGATTCTAAAAAACTCTAGGAAGAGGCAAGTGCCGTGAGATTGTTGTTCCATGTAGTGTGCTGGTCTTTGTGGGAAGAAGGGAACAATAGAACATTCCAAAATCATGTTAAACCATCCTTCAAGGTATTTAGTATGGCCAAAGACAGATGCAGTTTTTGGGTTACCAGTTGTAATTTTACTGATGTAAAGAGGGGTTGGGGTAACTATATAAAAGATATAGGTAGAGGGTATTTTTTTCCTGCTTGTATGGGCCTTTGCCGCCTTGTCTCTTTTTTCAATGAATTTTCTCTTATCAAAAATAGAAAATAATGGGAAAGGTAAGGGTCCCTAGAAAGACCATCTGGTGGGTTCTCAAAAAGAAAAGAGACCTCAAGTAGATATATTGACTTAGTTAGAGATATGTATGACGGAACAGTAACCAGTGTTAAAACAGATGGGAAGAGACGAGAGAGTTTTTTATTATAGTAGGCTTACACCAGAGGCCGGTATTGAGCCCATATCTATTTGCATTGGTTACAATCCCATCGTGTATGTTGTTTGTCAAGGATATGAGTTTGATGGACAACGTTAGAGGGGGGAAATGCCAAGTCAAAACAATGGAGGGATGTTTTTGAATCAAAAGGTTTTAAGATAAGCTAGACTATACATATGGAGAACAGTTTTAGTAAAAATATATAAAAAAAAAGGAGTAAATACTAGGAAGTAGTAAGGAATTAAGGATTGACAACCAACAGGACCCAGAGCAACCAATTTCGTTATCTTGGTTCAATCTTCAAAGAGAAAGGATTAAGACTATTTCCCTCTCTCCCTCTCTCTAAAAAAAAAAAAGGTTGAAGAGAATGTTTCCCATAGAATTAGAGCATGGAAGATGAAGTAGAGAGATCCTTCTAGAGTCCTAGACTGCTGTGTGATTGGTGCATACCATTAAAAATGATGGGGATATTTTATAAGACAACAATAAGACCAGTTATGCTTCATGGCGTAAAATGTTGCGCAACTATGAAACAACACATACATAGAATGAGTGTAGTTGAGATGAGGATGTTGAGCTGGAGTGAAAAGACAAGAAATGATGAACTCAGAAATGAATAGATTCGTGGGAACTTAAAGGTAGGTCCAATAACTGACAAGATAAAGGAAGTCAACTGAGATGGTTTAGTCATGTGCAGTGAGGACCAATGACTGCACCAGTGATATGGTCCAAGTTGAGAGTGTTAAAAGGACTGGGAAAAGGCTAAAAACGAATTGGGTTAACTAATGAGGAAATACCTGAGTGCTTATGATTTGACAAAAGATATGGCCCTTGTTATAGTAAAATAGGGTAACAGGACTCATGTAGCCAACCTAAAGTAGTTGTAATAAGACCTAGTTGTTTTTGTTGTTGTGAGAAACTTAAGTTTAGAAGGAACCAGTAGCTTCAATTAGCAGATATCATTGGTACTTTTGTAGAACTAAGGTATCTGAAGTTAAAGTTTTGAGAAAGATGAAGACATGAAAAGTCTTTATGATCAGAAGCTGTCCTAATTAAGATTCAGAAGTGTATAGGAGATGATGGCTTATTGATGCAGCCACATCTGGCTGTGCTACGGGCCTTTTGTATGTCCTACCTCACATGTGGTCCAAATTCAAAAGCCCCAACAAATATCTAGATTTCAGTAATAGGGGTATTTTTGGTATAGGCTCAAATTTTCTCTTGGGCAATAAATTTTACTTTTATTAGTTTTTTTAAGTTAGTTTAGGGGTTTTATTTATTTCTAAGTATAATAGATCTTATTTATTTCTTAGAAAAGTGAAGTCTTATTCTATCACTTTTATTTAGTCACTATCTTGGGAAGTCAAAAGTCAAAACTTACTCATTTGGCTTGATTTTGGTGTCATTTGAAAGGTTCTTCAGTTACCTTTCCAATGAGCCCAAGTTCTTGCATATCCAATGTGTTCGGGAAAGTTACGGCCAAAATACTGGCACATTATCAAAACATGATGGGATTCGTAGTTTTTTTAATTCTTCTGTATTTAGGAGTCTTTTAAGGTTTCAAAATTTGTCTATAAATATGGAGTATAACACAAACAGACAAATTTATTGAATGAATGAAAGTTTATTTTTGTTGATGATTTCAACTGTGTGAAATTCCTAGCGATCCTAAGTAAGATTTCTCTCTTCACTAGAATTCTTCTTCTTCTTTCTTCTTTCTTCTTTTTCATCTCTCTTCTTCTTCTTCTTCTTCTTCTTCTTCTTCTCTGCTGGTCTTCTAATCTTCTTCTTCTATCAGTTCCATTGAATTTCAGTGTATTTCATCAATCCACCTCCTAGTAGTTCAGTCTTGGATTCCTTAAATCACTAGTAGTTCAGTCTTTTTTTTTCTTTTTTCTTTTTTCTTTCAGTAATCTACATCACTTATCTTAGTAGGCTAAGTCCTTCAACAACAACGTTTAGACTAGGAAAATACTAGAAGAACGATCAAGCGTATGAGCCATATTGTGAAACATTGAAAGAAAGTAATTGATTAGGACCAAGACACGAAACAAGAGTATCAAAGAACCAGTTTGACTTTATGCGAGAGAGATCAAACATTGAGGTTATAATCTTACTTTAGGTGATTCATGAAAGAGTTTAACAGGGAAGAGATAAGATCTTCATATTGTCATAATTTACTTAGAGAAAACATATGATGGAGTCCCTAAGAGATAGTCTTCAGGATTCTCGAAAATATGAGTCTCAAGAAGACCAATGGGCATGATTAAGGACATGAATGATAAAGTGTATAGCATAACAACAATTAGGGGAGAGACACAAGTTTCCAATTAATGCAGGGCTACACCAAGGATGAGGAGTTGGCATTGAGCCTGATCTTTTTACATTGATTATAGATGAGTTGACCAGGCTTATACAGGATGAGATCCCATGATGTATGTTGTTTGCAACTGACATAGTTTTGATCGATAAGGATAAAGGAGAAAGAGAAGCTTAGAATTAAACGGTTTTAAGATAAGACAGACAAAAAGAAAGACAATATATGCAGAACACTTTTTTAGTAATAAGAGTAGAAACAAGGGAAAAATGAAGTTTGATGGTCAAGAGATACTCAAGAGCAACCATTTTTTTTATCATGGTTCAATCATCCATAAGAAGTGAGAGGTTGGAAAGGGTTTTACCCAAAGGACTAGAACGAGATGGATAAAGTAGAGAGATGCTTTTAGAGTATAAGAATGACCAACACATACCAATTAAATTGAAGGGGAAACTTTTTAACACGTTCATAAGAAAAAACCATGCTTTACAGAACAAAATGTTCAGCAATCAAGAAACAATGCGTCCATAAATTGTATGTAGGTGAGATGAAGATATTGAGATAGATGAGAGGCAAGAGTATAAAGAATAGTATTAGAAATGAATGCATTTGTAGAACTTATGGGTAACACCAATAAGACCGGATAAGAAGTCAACTGAGATGGTTTCGTCATGTGGAACAAAGACCAATAATTGCACCAATGAGAAGGAGAAATATGGTGCAAGTTGAATGGATTTAAAAGGATGAGGGGGAAGCCAAAATTGACCATGTTTCGATGTAATGAGAAAATACCTAAATGATTAAATAAAAGATGAGACGTAGATAGGTTGGATTGGTACAACAGGGTTCAAGTGACCAACTCCACAGAATTAAGACATGGCTTTGCTGCATTGAGTTGAGTTGAGTTGATTTGGTACTTTGTGCATCGGGATTGAGTTGCATCACTTGAAAGGTAGAGGCCCAAGGATTTTCTTTTGGACTGATCTGTTTTACTTCTTGAAAAGAACCATTTCAGTATTATTTTTTCTTGAACATCTTGTCATTGGACTAGAAAAGAACATTCTCTGCTAAGCTACAATCAAAGTTATAAGAGATCTAGATGGAAGCCTGGAACAGAGAGAGATAGAGACAGAGGCACGTAGTTGCAAATTTGCAATTTCTTTCAAAAGCTCCTAGATGTGACCAACAAGACAAAGCAAATCTCAAGTATCCCACTAAGAAAATGCATCACTAAAGTAATCAAGAGAAAGACGTCAATATGAGTGGCAAATGGTTGCTAGCTTTTAATAACAAAAAAAATGAGAATAAATAAACAGATAGAAAGCTAAGGAGGTGACTGCTTGGTCATGCATGCAATGCAGATATTGCTAAATGGCCTAGTTACCCATGCCCTATGCTACCCAGGTACATGTATAAGTGTCAGTTAAGACAAAATATTTGGTTCTTAAACACTTCAAGAGGAGGCTACCAAAAAGAGATTCAAACAGTTTCATTTATTAATTTCTAGATGATTTTTAACACGTTATAAAGGTTATCCATGAGTGATTATAAAAAGACTAAAGTAATATGAAATTACACACGCTTTTGGACATAAAAATTTGTGAACCCCAAATTAAAGTAGTGTGCAATAGGAAATCCCTCTTAGATTGTATCCAATTAAAGAAGTGTCATACATGGATGGCCAATCCATAACTGTTTGGTTCTAGGTAACATAGTGATGTAGACAATCAAGTAAGACTTATGTATGTACCCCCACATAAGAGGACACGGTTTAGATGCACATATTATATGGAGTTGATTAGAATTAGTTAGGGGTGGGTCATTTTGTAATAAGGCCAATAGTGCCATGTTTAGTTTTGTTTTTTTGGATTTTTAGTTGTAATCCCGTTTTTTATGTTCAGTCCACTTTTTCAAAGTTCAAAACTTGACTTTTTGGCTTGATTTTGGTGTAATTAGATAGGTTATTCAGTTACCTTTCTAATGAGACTAAGATTGCGCAAATCCGAGGTGATTTGAGAAAGTTACGACCAAATTACTAAGGGGTGGTCACTAAAAACGGGAATAATGTTTTTAGGAAGTTTTGAGTTTTAATTTTTAGAAGAATAAGTTTTTAGAAAACTTGGCTAACAAGTTTAGAATTTTAGGAAGTTTCTAATTTTGGCAAGTTTCCAATTTCTTAAAGTTGTAAGCCTATTTAAAGGCAACCCCTCCCCATAATTTAGTAGTGAAGAATAAACAAGGTTTTGAAGATTTGGGTGTTCCCAAGGTGCGGCTGTAGTCATGTTCTCCTTCTACAAGGGTTGATGCCACTCATGGCTTCCCTATCTCTTCTTCTATAGGTGTAGCCACAAGCACCCTTCCTTCCTTCAAAGTAAATCTCCCTTCTTTTTCTCTCTTTTAATTTCTTCTTAACCTCATATTTCTTTCACACTACTCTTTTTTCATTATTTTTGCCATATTTTTCTTTTTTCTTCTTCTTTTTCTTGTTCTTCTTCCTTCTCTTGAAACCTCCATTAAAGCACTTTCACTTTTTTTTTAAATTCTTTGATTTAACCCATCAAATCTTATCGGAATTTCATGAAATTTTAACTGTAGAACCCTGTCACACGTAAAAAACAATCATAAAAATTTCAGAATTTTTTGACACGTCAAAGAGGTATTTTGATAATTTTCGAATTTTCTATTCAAAATTACAAAAATACCATTTTTGGGTCTTTTTCCTTCTTTTTTTCTTCTTTTCATTCTATATTCTCCTAAACTCTATTTTTGCAATTATATTATCAATTTTCTCTTATTT